>NDFG01000176.1:35412-60255 GCA_002167245.1 Sporophila hypoxantha
TCAGGCACACGTGGCCTGAGTCTGCAACAAATTCTGCTCGTGAGGGTCCCTGCCAAAAAAACTTTCAAACTGATGAACTGAACTGATTTTAAAGGGATGTTTTCCTAAGCACAGAAGCACAACAAAGACAAGCAGAAACAATTTCTAAAAACAATCTGCAAGTTTTATTTAGCATCTAGCGACTGAATTCGCACCCTATGGCTTCTCAACTTTGATTTGTCTGTAGGTTCAGGAAGATGACAATGCACACTCTGCCTTCCCTGAAACCCCCAACAGCTGAGTGCTGCTCGGTGTGTTTTCAGATCATCAGGAACTGGATTAGCACATACCCGATGGACTGGAACCCCTATGCTGGAGATTCAGGAGACGAGAGCAAAGGGAGCCGCTGAGACTGAAGAAGAATGGTCAGATACATAAACACACATTGTCCAAGAAAATGGTCAATACACAAAAACACAAGATCATTTACAACCATGCTGTAAAAATGCCAGATCTGTACGAAACCAGCAAGGACTGGCCCAAGAAATCTGGCAAAGACAACCCATTGAGGAAAATACTGCAGAAAGACTGAGATTCCCAAGGCTATGAAGTAACATGAAGATACATATTAAGGTACGCTAAAAAATTACAGATACACAGACAAGAATGTGATGACAATGGCAATAACATTGTAAATGCTTTTTGGCTGGATGAATTCCAAAAGAGAGTAGTATTGCTGTGATATTTGATATCAACAACTCGAACGGAAAGTTCTGGCAGAGGCTTCCTGCATACAATTCGGGAGGTTTGGGAGAACCACTAAGACACCATCCGAAACGCTAGATAATAAACACCACTGCAGCCGAAACCATCACACGGCAATAATTTTTTTTCAATTTAACAACTCCAAACCTATATACTTAAAAATATACGTACCATTAACACATACACAGTTGGCTTATATATTTATGTTCAAGTTTGTGATTTTAGTGACTAGCACATGTAAATGTTCTGCCTTTCTGCAAATGTTCTGCCACATCCTGTGTTCTCTGTACTTACGCTTCCAGAGCCTCTGCTCCTTCCTCTCCCAATTTTATATTTGTTTGAATCTCTGAAAGTTCTAGAAAGCGCCTTCTGAAGCTTCGTTGATATAGAAACACACCTGCAGTAGAGTGCAGCTGGTCTATTCACTCTCCGTAAATTAGACTTGTCAAACAAAACCAAATTAAATAAAAGGAAATGAAAACACAACTGAAGTCTTTTTTCAAATAATGCTGAATGAAAAAAAAGATGATTGCATATGGAAGATGCGCCTTCATGAATTTTCTCTCAGGTATACAATGTCCACATTTGCTTAACTGGAGAATGCTTCTGCCCCCATGCTGCGTCCTTTATTAATCTAATTAGTGACTGCAGAATCAGTGTGACACTGTACTTTCCTCTTTTCCTGCTGCAAGCATCTTAATTAACAGAAGTAAAATAAATATATACCATACTACATAATGTTTAACAATTCCCATAACTACTCTGACAGTTTTCACTCACCTCCTTTTACAAAAGCTTGTGGTTGCCAAGTTAGCTGTGGTGTCCCCTTTCCACAGTGGTTTTCAATTTCAACTGCCTTAATACAAACAGATGCTTCATTTAAACATGAATTTAAATGTCATTTTAAACAGCAATACCCAAACTAAAGAACTATATTGAAAAGGACAATTTAGGACTAGAGAGTAATCCAGTTTGTTGAATTGCTATCATTTAAGTAATGATAAACAGAAGCAGAATTCTGTATCCTCAACAATTCAAAATGGTTACTTAGGTATCTTAGTCAAAACATATCTCGGCTGTTTCTTGGTAGGTAGCTTAGTTTTTTGGTTTTGTTTGGTTTTTTGGTTTTTTTTTTTTGTTGTTGGTTTTGTTTTTTTGTTGTTTTGGTTTTTTTTTTTTGCTACTTTCTTTCTAAAATGGCAAACTCAAGAAGAGTCAAAACAGGGGAAAAACACTCCACCCTCAAACTACGAGAATCTAACCATCTACACAGTTTGCTTTATTAATAAGTAGCCAATTAGCCAGATAACCATCCTTTTGTCATTATGACAAACTCAACCTCGAGTGCAAACTTCCCTAACAAACACTAGGGCTAACTATAACTATATGTCTGTCAACATCATTTTGTCCAGGCATTCCCCTATGGTACGATTTTTACAACCTTCATTTAACTCATGGAAATATAAATATTTCTACATGCAAACTGCAGGCGTTACAAGATAAATACTTCCATTCATGGTTCTATATTTTAATGTAATTGACAATCATGCAATACTACAAACTATTTGCTGGCCAACAGGAAAACTGCATTTAAATCCCGCCATAATTGCAAGGTACATCAAAAGTTTAACAAAGGAGTGACACGCCTTTGTAAACCATAGCTGCATACCTTCATATAAGTGATGCCTAACCTGACCAAGCCAACCAAACTCTGCTGTTTGAGCTTCCTCTTTCTTCATGTATGGATTTGTGGGACTACTGCGGAAGACAATCACTGAAGGATGCTATCTATCTAAGAACATATTCTAAAAGAGATGAAATGTTTTCTTTCTAACTGCATGACAGCTTCTTCAGGGAAGAGAAACTGAATCTTCAATCCTTCAGTTTTTACCTTACAACTTGTCATAGATTTGCCACTGTCATGTTCTTGTAACAATCAACATCACATGAATATGTGAATGATATATGAAAAAGAAAAGTTGAAGCAGATCTATAAGATAAAAAGAAATTAAACCTGGTCAAACAAATAGCACTTGTTAGTTTTGGAAGTATCTCGAAGCTTATTTGTAGTTATTAAGAATCACCTTAAGAGTAAGTCTTCATCATTCCAAAATAAAGTTACCTTCATAGCTACCCAGGGGTAAGAATCATCCAAAATTTAGACAGAACAGAACCAATGCAGATTTTATCGGCGATGAAGACTAATGCCTGTAGTTATAAGTATCATAAATGATCCCTATTTCCCCTCGCTGCACGTAGAGCTTACACCAAGCAGGACAATTTTTTGCTTGATCCCCTCACACCTGTGAAAAGTCCTTGTCCAGAAAGACTGTCTGTCAGCTTTCATAGAACTGTAAAAGTAAGTTTACAACAGTCAGCATTTAGCTTAGTCATATGCAATTCATAGTGCTTCATTAGGAATTAACAGTCCTTTCAAAGTGACAGAACGTTCAACCTACTAGTTAGAACAGGACGCACAAAGGCACGGTTCTAGAAAAATAGAGTATTGCATATGTTTAGATAATCACTCATATTTCATACATTAATATTAATGAGTTGGGCATGGAAACCTAAACATTCCAAAAAAATCGGCTAAATAAACAGTCGAAACAGAAGATGTAAAAAAAGTTTTTGATTGATAAATGACCAGTTCAATGGGATTAAAGACAGTTTTAAGTATGTATTACATTGAGTTATATATTACTTATTGTATTGTTATTATTATAGTATTATTATTATTATTTATTATTATTATTATTATTATTATTATTTGCTAACTGGAGAAGAAACAAACATAGTATCTATTATTATTATTACTTATTATTATTATTAATTATTAATATTATTATTATTTAATTATATTATTATTTGCTACTGAGAAGAAACAAACCAATAGTATCTACAGTTAATTCCTTTTATTTCCAGAATATAATAAAGAAAAAGAAACAAACAAAAAAAAAGTCACTTCCTACGCTTTTGCATCTCAGGTATGAAAAATATTTCTCTTGGCTCTTCTCCAATTTCTCAAGGCTCATAGCACTGAAATGCAATGAATAGTGCTTTAATAGAAGGGCAAGTGCCACATTTCAACACTGACCACCAACTGATTGCAGTTACACACGGTTTACAAACGAATGTTCAATAGCCTCTGTTAAATGCAATGTTTTGTGGAACTACTGCCATTTCTTTCCCAAAATACTAACTTCCAACACTTCCTAAACTTACTTTTGTATTTTAAAACAGAAATTAGTGAACTCTGTGTGGAGATCAGGTTTAAATTTATTTCCTTCTAAAGCACAGATCTCTGTTCCATCACCTTCACTTCGGCTCCACACAGAATCACGGTGAGCATTTTAGGAGGCTCAATAACCAATTCTATTTCTCTCTTTTCTAGTTCTCACTCTCTTCTTCAAATAATTCAAGGCAAGTCAAATGAAAAATGACAAGTTCAGCATCAAATTCACACTTTTTCACTTGTCTGGTCAAGAACAGGTTTTAAAACCACCTTATGCTGCCTTCAACGATTAGGACTTGCAAAACCATTTTTACAATGTTCTATAGGTTAATCATAAAACCACAGAACACAAAGCTCTGAATTACAGGACAAGGTACACAAGCAAATATCTAAACTGATCACTTATTTGTAAATACAATACCTTAAATAGATTGCACTGAGAATGTTTTTGTGGGACTGTAAGGGAGTCCACATTTTTCTGAGTACCCTGTAAAAGAAAAGCTAGGAGACATATTACAGGACATATGCACTTTTTGTGCATATTCAAATAGATTATTAATAGATACAAAGTAAGTTAAAAAAAGAAGGAAGCAAAACCAAGATCATTTACTCACCTATATTTACTGCCGATTTAGAGAAACAAAAAAAAAGTCATGGGTGCTGCAAAGAAAAAAAAGTGAACCATAATGTTTACAGTAGAATTTTAAACAAAATTGCTTGGAATAAAAGCATCTCATGGAACATTAAGTATGAAAAAAGAGTGAAAACCAGTATTAGACCTGCCTCTTTTCTTACCATTGAACAAGAAATCCATAAGCAGTATAAAGTCACTGCCTAAAACTGATCATAGGGATGTAAACCAAGAACAATGTAGGCATTTGTTAGTCTAAACAGAAACCTTTTCTGGATCCTAGTGCCAAATCATAAGTTTTGTCTTTCAGAAGCTCCACGCCGGAAAGCATTTTCCTGGGGTTCGGGAGGTAGGGGCAGAAGGGGGTGAGTTTGCAGATCGCACCTGTGCCATCAGAAGGACGCAGCCCGCGTGCTCCTCGCGCACCGTTCTCCCTGGCCATCGCCTGTGTTCACTGGTCAGCGCCGCTCCATCCGTTTCCACGGCAGAAAGAGCCACGAGCACAAACGCAGGTCAGCAGCCGTGTCATTGCAGCGATATCGCAGCGCTCTCGGCCCGCACCGCTGAACGGCTGCGGAGCCGCCCTCCGAAGCCGCTCGGCCGCCCCCGCCCGCAGCACGGCAGCAGCCGAGGGAGACGGCTGCGGCTTCGGGGCTCCCGGCCTCCGCCAGCCCGAGGGCAGCCGCCCCGCAGCGACCGCGGGAGCGCCCGGCGCCGTCGCCGGGGGCTCCTGCAGTTTTCCCGGCCCGCGGCAGCAAAGCAGCGCCTCGCACTCCGCATTCGCCGGCCGGCAGCGCGCCCCGCCCGCCCGAGCTGAGCCCCCCGCTCCGGTACCGGCTGAGTGAGGCCGAGGAACCGGGCGGACGCCCCTTCCGCGCTGCCTCAGCTCCGTGCGGGCGGCCGGACGGAGGCTTCGCCCTCCAGCGTCGCTGCCGCGGCTCCGTCCCGCGCGGAGAGGCGCCGGCAGCTGCCCGCACAGCCCGCTCCCCCGGCGCACGCCCGCGCAACCGCCTCGGCCCGCCAGCCACTGATATGGCTCGCCGGCCGTGGCGTCAGACGCCGCGCCGGGAGCAAAGGGCCTGCCGGAGAGTTGTAGTCTCGGGCTGACAGCCACCGCTCCGCCTCCTCCACCGGAGTGCAGTCCCGCCAGGGCAATCAAAACGGCTCCTTCGCTCCTTTGCGGAAAGGACCTTAGGCAGCACCGCCCCTCCCGAATGTCCTTCTTTTCATTCCAACTCCTTTTTCTTTTTTCTCACCCTCTTTTTTCACTCTTTACCTTTCTTCCTTTCCATTTTTCTTCCTTTCTTTCTTTCTTTCCTTTCCTCCTTTCCTTTTCCTTTCTTTCCTTCCTTTCCTTTCCTTTCCTTTCCCTTTCCTTTCTTTCCTTTCCTTTCTTTCCTTTCCTTTCCTTTCCTTTTCTTTTCCTTCCTTTCCTTTCCTTTTCCTTTTTCCTTTTTTCCTTTTTCCTTTTCCTTTCTTTTCCTTTCCTTCCCTTCCTTTCCTTTCCTTTCCTCTCTTCCTTCCTTTCTTTTTTTCCTTTTTTTTCCTTTTTTCTTTCTTTCCCAGTGTTTCTCTAACTTTGTTTTCCTTTCTAGCTTTAGAATAAAAAGGCAGCAGTAGAAACTTTCAGGCTATCTGTGAGTAAAAAAACCTCAAAAACTAAATGATTTAAGAAAACTATTTACTCCCTAGGGCCTGAAATTTTCTAAACATCTGCACGTGACATATAGTTTTTTATTCTTTTTAATATATACTTTTATATTTTATACTTATTTATATCAGCGCCTCCTGCTGTCTGCCCCGGTGCACTGCAGGAGCAGCGCCGCCTGCCATCTGGCACACCTGCCAGGCAACTAATACGAACAGTCCACTTTTATGGCACCTTTTCTTGACCTAACTGCAAACCCTAACCCTAACCCAAACCCCAACCCTAACCCATTATAATTTTGTAATTATTTATGCTTTGAGGCCGCTAGGAGTCCAGCTTGTAACCACCACAGTTTTCCCATGTTTTTTTTTTAAATACAAAGCAGTGTCTGTCCATTCCTCTGCAGGGCCCTTGCAGACAAGATGACAGACAAGCTTTTGGTGTAAAAACCCTCAACCTAGGCCCTTGAAAAGGCCTTCAAACTCAATTTAACAGCTCTGGCCTTCTTTTTCGTTGGTGATGTATCCTATATATTCTTGAATTTTTTAAACCCAATCACCTGGGAGCTTTCAGGTGGGACCAACTAGGCAATACAAGTTATGATATGGCAATGCTGCAGGTTTATAGCTCAACTGTTACAAACTACAACTTAACTCTAACAACAGGAAATAGCTCAACAGTTACAAATTACAACTTAGCTTCTAAGAAGCAAGAAACAACTGAATGGTTACAAATTTACAACTAAAACTCTAAAAAAAGAAAACAGCTTAATCTCGAAACCAGGAAATATTTAAATATTCAGAACTATGGGCAAACAATCAACAAGAAAAAACAATCTTAGTTTAGGCCTGTTTTACCTATAGTCTCAGATAAATTAAAATACTTTAGTCTTCATTCTTTAAATATATAAAAGCCTTTTATAGTGTCCCTCCTGTTTTTTAGGGTATACACAGCACTAGGCATTCCCTCCCTTTTCTGTTTAAAAAGCATATTTTTAAAGTGCTATGTAGGGGATATTCAGCAGTGTAACACACCTTATAACTTGTAAGAATTGTATTAGTTGAGATATAACAACTGCTTTCTGAAAGTACTATTTACAAAAGACTAATACCTAAAATTATCAAAAGGAAACATCTTTTGTCTTAGTTTCACAGGCCCACATCTGCACATGAAGCAAAAATAAAACATTCTCTGTGTTTGTAATGTTCTTTAAAAATATTCGATTCTTGAAGTATTGAGTAAGGTTCAAGTGAGTTTGTCATTCTAAGGGTCGCATTGATGGCCCAAGTGTAGTTTTCTTTGAAGGATTAATGAATAATCATTACACTGAAAGTGACAAAGTTAAGTGTTATGTTGCCATTATTAGAGTTATCACAAGCATATGTCCAGTTAGATAATAAAGTGATAAATTCTAGGTAAATATTATCATGAATATTGTTTGAAGAATAATGTATGTAAGGCTTTCTTTACAAGCATATTGAGTAGGTTAATTTTGGGTGTTTTCTTAATAACCCTATAAGCTTTAGAACTTTCTTTGTACCTTTGGCGGTTAGTTATAAACTTGTCTAACAGCTTTATCCTTAAATAATATGTCACACAATTCCTGGGTAACTGAGAACAAAACTTAATTTTAGGCTTACCCAAGGAGCCTGCAGGGTCAAGAGGGAAAACTTCTGCACTGTCATGGCTCAGCAGTGGCAGATGGCATCTTTCTCTGGTGATAGCATGTTCTTACCTGGTGTATAATGCTAGAGCAGTGTTCTTACTGCCTCTTACACCAGGGAAAACTGCATAATCTCCTGTCCTCTGGCTCTCAGCCCTCAAACATTAGGCCATATGCAATGGATTCTGCTCCTTTGAAGTCCCTATTTGCACATAGCGGCTTTGTTTTACCTTCTGCCCAAACAGACAACAGGCTAGAAACAAGGTTTTTAGCATTAAGGCTAAAGGGCAGTGTTATTGCAGTGTCCCACAAAGAAACCAGCAGGTTTCTGTCGTCTCTTTGCCCGGTGTAATCTTGGCTGGTACAGCCAAGGGCCAGCTCCAGCTCTGGTGAACTCTTTGGCACGCAACCCGCAGATGGTAATTTTAAGCGATTTCCCAGACTCTGTGCTTCTGGGCGTGGACGTTCGGCTGGGACTTGGGTCTGGGAGGAAGTGTTCTGGTGCAACTCCAGGGTCTTTGCAGCACTGGTTGGAACCGTGAAGTTCCTCCATTGCCATGGGAACGCATGTGATCAGCAACAACTAAACACTATCTCAGATAAACTGCTGGACTCAGCTGCAGAGTTTGGCTGCAGCCACAAGGTGAGGGCCTTGTGGCAGTTTTGTCATGTGCAGCAGGCTTGGGCAGCTCAATAAGCAAACCAGGAATAGTCTGCAGCCAGTTGCCCCCAACACGGGTGGGGCCACCATCGTGCCAGGGCTTGGACAATGGTCTTGCCTGCGCCTAGGTACGAAATGTAACGGAATGTTTTCAGCATGGCAAAGCAATGGAGAAGTAGAGTGACTTCCCAGCGAGACAGATACAGGGATTTCAAACCAGTCTTGTCAGGCACAGAGGTACCTGGAATCTGGAGGGGCTGGGCACTGCTTCTGTTACTCATACCAGGTGGCAGCGTATGGTGGAGCGGTAGCACCCCTGCTTTGAGGGCATTGCACCACCCACAGGTGAAAGCATCTCGCAGACGTGTGGTTAGGTGCCTTGCATGGCTAACAGCAGGCAACACACCTTCCAGTCACTACGAAGCGCACTGCTTCTGGGTTCTCAGCATGGGTCAGCAGGGCACGGCAAGAGTCACAGAAGTGCCCTATTTGATGCAACTCTCTGCAGCATGGACGTCTCTCTGCCCTCTGAATCGAATGGCGCACACTCTCGCTGACAACACACACTGCTCTTGGGCAGTTACGAGGTTTCTGCCCAGCACACAGAACTAGGGCATTAGCAATGTGGAGCAGGAAAGTGGTCAGTTGTTTCAAGGTCTTGGCAACCATGGAGGGCATGGAATGGGTTGTAGGGTGCCCATTTTAACACAGCACGCCGCTTGGGGTGGTTTCGCTGACAGCCTCAGGGAATGGGGTGATCCGCTGACAGATCCGGTCACAGAAGGTGTTCAGGGTGCTCCTGGGTAGGCCCCCTTGCTTAGGGAGGCCCGCCAATGACTCTACCCAGTAGGCCTCCGGTGTGTGTGTACTTTCTGTGCCCATCCTTGTTTCTTCTGCACCCAGCACAGCATCTGCTGCCGCGGCTGCCCCCCTCGTGCCTTCCTTTCAACTGTTTTGCCTTGGCAAGACAGTGCCAGTTTGTGATCTCTCTGCTGTCTCATCACCCGCCTCACTCGCAACTATTTTTATCATGTCATCTATGAGTTCCGTGGTTTAGATAACAATAAATGGCAGAGTCCATCTCTTGTGGAGGCAGCTGTAACGGATATGTTAGCCCAGCCCACTCCACATTTTTTATATCAAGGGCAATCCCTTCTGATACATCCAGTCCGTGGCTCTCCATACCACTATGAGAGCTAATAAAGCCCATTCCTCATATTTTTTCAAAAACTTTTCTTTAAAATGGGAGTCCATAACTCAGGAGGGGGTCGTCCGGTGTTGAAGCCCATGCTTTCCATGCTAGTGGGTGTCTCCACTTACAAAAAGAAAACAAAAGACATTAAAAAAAAATAAAGGGGAGTCCGGAACCAATCACAGCTTTATATGCCAATTCCTTTGCACCTCAAAAGGCCTGCAGGCACTCTCCTGGTTGCCCCATCTGTCCTCCCTGCTCAATTGGGCAACAGCTGTTGCGATCACGTTGGGGTCCACGCAATTGGGTCCACAGTTTAGGGAGACAGAGCAATGAAAGACACATGAGTTCATGCAGCAATTGAACTCACTGTTACTCAGATTCTTGCTTCCTTACAACCTTAGCAGACCAAGAGGTTAATCCTCATCGGCTGAGCCCAGTTTACTTCCGGTTGCCAGCCAGATAGAACGCCTGCGTTCTCCATGGCCTGAACCTGCTTTTACCGGTCGAATTATATAAGTAAGGCAATTATGTAACTGAGCACATATTTCCATTATAATTTATATGATTATTTTTATTCTTGAGGCCTACAGGTCAGCTGAGGTCACGCACAAATGTTCCCCAATTTTTCCCTGTTAAATAATGCTTATTAATGATATGAGAGGGATCTGAGTAACCTCCTGTTTGTTTTTGTTCCTTAAGAAGAAGAGCCATACCAATGCCATGACATCTATCCTGTGGTACACTATGTCCGCCGTCACTGCGTGGTCAGCCTCAGAGACATGGATTCCTCCCACAACCCCCAAAAGAACATGTGGTGTTGCCTTGGCAGAGACCCCTTAATAGAACCACATCTGCCTGTCACAGCAGCAGCAGAAGACCCAATGTCCACACTGCCTGGTAGGAATCCTTTTAATAACATAATGTACCCCCCAAATTTGTAACAAATTTGAGACAAGTCCGACCAGTATACCCCCCTCTCAGATTGCATGCCAGTCTCTCCTGGAATCCGACCCACTGCCAACAAACACCCAATTACTCCTCTGGAGTAGACCAACACTACCCCTGATAAACCTAAGAATTGCACCTGTTTTGGTTTTCCCCCGCTCCTTTTGTGGTCATTTTGAATACTGACCCCATGATAGGGAGTTTCTATACAGAAATTAAGGCAAGACAGGAAAAGATTCAGAGAAATCCATGATGCATATTATCAGCCATGCCTTATGTGGCCTCCATCGCTGATGGTCACCGCGACACAAACTGGACAGAAAGCAACATTCTTAATTTGCCTCCTGGAGCTGCGGACTAGATCCCCCTCTCACCTGCTCAGAGGCCCAATGTACTCTTGCTGATTTAACACTGTTGACAACCAACAAAAACCCAGAATTAATATAACTGAAGAACAATTTGGCTATCCAAAAGAGAAAGTTCAAAGGATTTGGATGAAAATTTCAGTTCAAAATTATCATTTGGTCTAAATCCAAAGAACTGTGGGCATCCATCTTTTTACCATGGGTAATCCACAGAGAAGCTCTAGGTGAATTGGCCAAACTAGAGTGTTGGGTGGTGAACAGGCGAATTCAAACATCGAATGCCATAAGCGACCTCTTAGCAGACAAGAGATTACTAGAGCAGGCCACCACTCCAAAATCGGGCAAGCCATGAGCGTTCCTGCGCTTCGCTGCACATACAATGAGTACAATGAATTAGAGAGTCTTGGCCTTTTAAAATTGACATCTAAGAGCGTGGACATCCGTGTCAATCCTGAAGACAAATTAAAGGAACATCAACAAGAATCCCAAGGAGTGGCTCAACAACATTTCCCGAGGATTGGGACTCTCCCAGATGGCTCTCTTCCATCATAAGGACTATCCCCTCTGCTGCAATCTTAGCTATCACTATCCGTTTTGGCCATGGTCTTCCATTCTGAAAGATCTTTGCTTCCCTCAAGTTATGAAGATCGACCTTTCCCAAAATCAATGTGTACTGGAAACCCATGCCTCCAACTCCCTCCATCCTGGTTTCATGATGTTTACCCCGACTACAAATACCGCAACCCTGATCCCTGTTTTGAAAAGAGAAAGAAGAAGATGTTGCGGTTCACTATTTTGTTAAGTTCATTGTAATGGTTTGTTTTGATTGTTCCCTGTGTTCTCCCCAAATTGTTTAGCCTTAAATGTACCCTCCCTCACAACTGTCCCTCAACATTACCCTCCCTTTGTTCAGCCCCTTCCCTGCCTGCAGCAACTCTGCCCCAATTCATGAACCTTTCCCTGCCTGCTCTCTCCTGGGCCAATCCTGAATGAAACACCCGCTTTGCAAAATCCACCTAATCTAAGACAGTGCCATTGGCCTAACTAGTGACCTTTCCCCCTCCTCCCCTACCCTGATTGGTCCCATATTACTGATGTAATCCCTTTGCTCATCTGTGAAGTTTCCCTATTGTTGTTTTTTTGTATCCACTCCCTGGTTGTATGACAGTATTTAATCCAATGCAAATTGAGGTGCTTTGCGAGTCTCTGCTTCTGAACCTTTCCACTGGAATAAACCTCTTTCCTGTGGAACCTCACAACTGAAGAGTCCTCCCTTTCTTTCAACTCAATCCCTGACATCGCTGATTTCTGCACCATAGAGCACTGGCTCTTCAGGTTCTGCTCCGTTCCCCACTTCCTGGCAACAGTGCACCGAGTGCCACAGAGCTAGCCAGGGCTTTCAGTGGCTGTGGTCACTACCTTTTTGGGCCACACATGTCTAGTTCTTGGAAAAGTTCCCTGTTCCCATGTTTTGCCTAATTGGCCCTTGTTCCTCTGCATATTTCACTCTGGCATTCTATTGTTTTGTTGTCCTTTTTCCCCCATCTCTGTTACCGCTTCCTGTGCCCTCATCCATTGGCCTTGATGCTCTGTTCGGGCCTTCCGCTTGCCTGTACTTACACCTGGATCCTTTGTTTCTGTAGCCAACAGAGCAGTGGTAAGGGTGCCACAACCTTCCTGAAGAAGCGTCCTGAAGACAGGAAAAGGCTGAGGGCACAGGCAAATGTCCTTCACCTCAGCTGCTGGCGAGTGATGTTTCAAGCTCTTCTAGGCAATGTGGAGCGAAGAACAAGAAGCCTTGTATGGCGTTTCCACACCAGTGTTCAAGCCTTTATTATAAGCAGGGGCCACTCTGTGAAGGATACCAGGGACAAGAGCTCAGAGAGTCCGAGGGAGAAGCAGGGGTTTAGATAGGAAATAGCAAGGAGTGGGGCAGATACACTGGAATTGAATAGGGTGAGGGCACAGGGGTGGAGCAAAGGAGACAGGCCAATGGGGTATAAAAGGATTACATAAATACAACAAAGGATTCTAAGGTGAATTTTTTTTTAACTCATTACAACCGATTAATATGTGATTAAGGGTTGGTCCTGCCAAGGGAGAGCAACAAGCTCCTCCCGGCTGGTTCTCTGGCCCCACACTCCGTATCCCTTGTCTTTATCCCTGGACCCCTTCGGCATGGGATGAAATAAAACCCTTTTAAACTCCCACATAGAAACCTTCCTGCCTCTTTTTAGCCAAGATATCTGTTGGGGTGTGTGTGGGGTGTGTGTGTGTGTGGAATGTGTGACTGTGTGCCTGCCCAATGCCTTATGGTAAGAGAATGCTTTGGAAGGTAGGCGGACAATTCACGATCTTACACCCACATCCGCTACAGCTTGTCACTGTTCAGAGACAGACATAGTGACAAAACAATTGTTGGTTCATGCAGCAACAGCTCACTTTATTCAGATCTTACTTCCTTAATATGCCTAAGAAGCCCAATGAGGTTAGTCCCTCATGTGGCTAAAGCACAGTTACCTCCTGGTCAACCAGCCAATAGAACCCTGAGGCCTTAACGGCCCTGGACCTGCTCTTACCAGTCCCGAATTATATAAGTTAAGGTAATTATGTATATGAACCACATATTTCTTTATAAATTTGTAATTATTTATACTTTGAGGCTACAGGCCAGCTGTAGGCCACCACAACAGCTAGCTGATCAAAATACAAGAGAACATTAAAAGGGAATCTTTGTCCTGTGGAGAATCCAAGTCAATCATACATTCCAGAGGCTGGTCACAGGTCTGTTAAATTTTTCTTTCACCTGCTCTGCCTGTCCACAGGGGATCATAAAGCGTGGACCCTGAGTGCTCAAAGTTGTGGTGACTTTGGGTATTGTTTCATCTCA
This sequence comes from Sporophila hypoxantha, assembly GCA_002167245.1. Taxonomy (NCBI): domain Eukaryota; kingdom Metazoa; phylum Chordata; class Aves; order Passeriformes; family Thraupidae; genus Sporophila; species Sporophila hypoxantha. The sequence goes on from NDFG01000176.1 coordinate 49,390, forward strand.
TAAAAGAAGAGCTGCTCCTCGGAATTGAGACCCTTTAAGGAGGCAGTCAGATTAATATACAAATTAAACAGGTGGTATGTGGGCATCGATATGGTTGCCTGAAATATCAGTAAATTATCAAAGTGAAGATAATTTGCTGTTTGTTAAAAGTTTTGTAGTGTTATATCCTAACCTCATAGAGTCAAATAGAGGGGAGCCTTCTAATCGCCATTGCCCCTCAAGTAATATTCGGCTTACACTAGCAAAGGCTTTTTTTAGTATTAGTTTCTTCCTCCTGTTGCTTCTACTTGGCCTGTTAATCAGCCACAAAAAAGTATTATACATTATAAGGGCATTATGGACAAGATATTTTTAATGCTTGGCTCATGGCTTCTTCGAAAACCATTTTCTACTTGTCTCGTTGGTTACCTTAGATACATGGCACATACTCCCTTCAGCTCTCATTTAATTCATTTAAAATCAAATTGCCGATGTTTGGGACAGTGTGGGTTCCATATCTCCGCTCATGCAACCCTGAGCCCCAAGAATTAGAACTTTTTTGGGAATCTGTAAAAATGACTTCTGTATATAAAATTTAAGTATTCTGGAGCTACCAATCTAAAGCATGGGATGTTTCCTATCGAGCCAAGCCCCTATTCAGAAAATGAAACTGACTGTGTAATTAACACTTCCACCACATCTCTTGCTCTTACTACATGCTCCCATTATATTACAGCAGCAGTGGTTTTTACTTGCAGAGATAGAGCTTGGTTTGCTAATTTCCGCCGCATATTAAGGGAGGCCCCTGCAGTCTAGGATGACTCTCGCTGTTAGTAGACCAGCACACATCATGAAGTTTCAACAAACATAGATTTCCACAGAGGGAAACACAGTATTCATGTCCTTATACCCTGATCTGCATTAGCCTCTGCTCCTTTGTCAGTTGACTTCTGTCTCTAACATGGTGTTGAAGCTGCCTCCTTCTTTGTTTCAGTAGTGTCCAGAAAGTCCACTGAGATTGTTAAACAGAACATAGGCTGCTGGTTAGATGCCAACCTAATGCTACTTTGCTTGCTTTAAGCAGGATTGTTTAACTGCTGTTTAATTCAAATGAGACATTCTACACTGCAAAAATGAGCTGCTTGTTGTGGTTTGGTTTTTAATCCCCAATGGTTTGTATCTCTTTCCCTCGCATTGTTGGTTTAGTCTGAGTTGCACCTCTCCTCACCTAGTATCAAATATCTTACCGCTAAGGCTTGCGCCTTTTGTTTGGAAAGTTCCCTGTCCCTCCTCTTACTCCAGTTGTCAATCTCTTCTCAATACCTGCCCCCCACCTCTGGAAATCCCCTTCGGAAAATCACCTAAGTATTCAAACGACCTATTGGTTATGTTTTAAAACTGTTCCTCCCCCTGGTATTACCTATTCTGTCCATTGAGTGTTAAACTTGCTGCTGCTCCTTCCGATCCTTTCCCTATTTGGTTGAAAATTTGTTACCTCCCCTGGGTCCTCTCCCTGTATAAAAGTCCCTGCAAACAGGGCTCATGGTCTTTGTCCCTGATCCTTCGTAAGATACATTTTGGACAACCTACACAGAGAACTTCCCTCATTCTTTCCCCTGCCCTCACGGCTGAACCATCGATGCACATGAGACTTAAGTCACTACAGTTTGTATCCTAGACCTGTGCTGCTTTCTGGGAACAGCCACTCTTGGCTCAGTGCCAGGAGCTGGCTGGGGAAATCTGGCCACTGTGTCAAGCCGCTGCAGTCTCGTCCCGGCCGCCTGTGAGCTGACGGGCGCCGGCTAGCCGCTCCCAGGAGTGACGGTGGAGACTATGAATCGCCCGCACAATTCTCCCAGGTTTCCGGCGAGACCCCCCGAGTAGTGGCTCCGTCTGCGGCGTGGGGACGCAGGCGAGAGCAGGACGCAAAGTAACTTGAGGCGAAGGAAGGAAGGAGTGGGCACGCGTATGGATGCCAAAAGGCTTAATGAACCCAGGCAGGGCCAGTACGGTGTGAGGAAAAACCGTTGGGGAGCCTGATAAAGGGGAAGGATGACGTGAGAGACACGAGGACCAATGAACAAAGCCTCATGGGAGAGAGCGAGGGGAATCACAAACTGAACCAATAGGAATGGCCCAGGGGAGGGAAGAAGGCCTCAGGGGACAAATCATATGTTAGGTAAGGGAAGATTGACATAGAAAATTTCTAGAAATGAAAGGGCCGTTGGTTACAATGATGGACAGGTAAACTGGTGGAGAGACGAACCAATTTATGAGGGAGAACATGGGGGGAAACCGAGGGTCAAACCCAAATTCTTAACTATAAAAAAATAACCAAACTTTCAACAAAACCCCTATAATAAAGACACAACACAACAGCACAAGCCGCTCTATTGATTTTTGCTTAGCACATGGACATGGATGTGAAATTTTGATGGAAGATGTTTGTAATGAATCTTTCCTAATATATTCACAATCTATTCATGCAAGTAAATAAAGCTTTACAAGATAATGTAGCGCAAATTGGAAACAGAAGACAGACGTGAATGGTGTAACAGCCTTTTTAGAACTGGGGGATATACTGGATAGGTCAAAGAATTTAAAGATTGGGCAATAGTTTGTGTTAAGGATGCTAGTAGTATAGTGATATGCCTGCCTTGTGCTTGATTCAATGTATTCAGAGATTGATTAATAATATCAATAAAGAAAAATAATGATTGTGGTAACAGAAAGGGGGAGATGTGAGAGATTAGACAGATACACGAAGATGAGCTGGGTAGCACCACCCAACCTCTTGGCCCCTGGTACAAGTGGAAGCCCATGGGAAAGATAAACTCAAGACAGAGAACAAAAGTGAAGACATATGTCTGGTCACTCTGACCAGTCTGACAAGAGAAGATGCAATAAAGGACATAGCTAGCGCAAAAGAATATAAACACGGACTTGATAACCACAAAAAAATTGTTTTACTGAGGAACAGGGGCAAAGGGGTCCTGAATGGAAAATTTTGTATGAAACTTGGGAGAACCATAAATACTGGGTGACTAATGCAATAAAACTGGCTTTGCTTGCATAGCAGGTCCGGTGCCTCCATCCTTGCAGGGGACCTAGGCTGGGTGACTGGAAACTGTCAGGTCCAGGTCTAGTTATGGGCACTGGTGACCATGGAAGCGGGTGATGGATGCAGGGGTGTCTTGGGACTAGGTGACAAGATTGATTGTCTTCCAGGTCAAGATGACAGCAACTTGAAGATAGTGTCATTTCATCGTTTACTGCCCTTTTTTCCTCATTTCCAACACTTCCCTTAATTCATTCTCTCAGATTAACAAGCCTGGTACTCGCCCTCTGTACCAGGAAGAGCCAGCCCATCTGCCAGCAACACAGCGGCAGCACTCCTGCACACACAAGAGTGGCCAATGCAAAGCTGCAAACTCATCCTCTGAATGCAGTAAGTAGAAGCTGACTGCTTCGCCAGGGGCAAGAGAATGGTTGTCATCACAGAGCAACAGCCACCTAATCGCTGTCCCACTTCTCACCCACAGTGGACAGGGACAGCCACAGAGAGGTTCAGAGCTTTGAGGAACTGCACACACCACACGAAGCCTGTGTTGCAGGTACAAAGGACAAAACCAGATCCCTGTGCAGACATCCCTCACAAGAACTACATATGGATCCCAGAGACCATCGGGCCAGCAGCCAGCAGAATGGTGGGACTGGGGCACACAGCATAGGCTTCATCCAGCTTCCCTGGGCAAGAGATGCAGGAAACATGGCACCAGGACAGAGCAACACTGTTAAATGCAACCCTCAGCAGGAGGTCTCTGCTGGCAAACACTGATCTAGCCCGCCAAAATGATTGCAAAGGATCATGAGCATTGGTTGTCTAAGACAGAGCCTTCACAGGAACATTTTTCACACTTTCCCATTCACTATTTTTTGCAACTTCACCCTTTTTTTCCTCACATCTTCCCCTTATATGTTTCTCATGTAACTTTTCCTTTTTAACTTTTTTCCACCTCTCTTCTCTTACATTTCTTTCACTTCCCAATCAGATTCCTTGCCTTTTCTCTCCTAGTTTTGCCACTCTTCCCCATCTCACATTTCCAACACTTTTTTCTCTCAGCATTTCTTCTCAGTTTGGCCCCTTCACTGAAACATAGCAGCCCTATTTTCTCCTCTTCACATTTCCTACACTTTCTTCCTTACATTTCTCAGCACCCTTTCCCCATCTTTCTTTCACTGCAACACTTTCATTGTCACATATTTTGCCTTTTCTCTCCTAAAGGTTTCCTGGCTTTCCCCCCCACATGTCACTCCTATCCCTTCAAACCTTCTCCCACTCTGCCCCTCAACACTTTCCCACGTCTTCTTTCGCCTCATAGTTGTTTCCTGCCCTCTTGCCCTCCACACTTCCCACACTTCCTTCATGTTTCCTCACATATTTGTCCCCTCTCACGACTTCTCCAAAATTTTCCCTTCAATTTTCTTCACACTTTTTTCATCAATGTTCATGTCCTTCTCCTCACACATTTCTTACTCTTTCCTTCTCATGTTTCTGCCGTCTTTTCCCCCCCCTCATGCCTTCTTCCCTTTTTTCACTCACTGTGTCCTGCCCTGTCCCCCTCATTCATTTCCCTGCTTTTTTAAATAACTGGCAGATGAGGTTACAAATTGCCTTCGCGTTTTTCTCTGCATAATACAGAACAAAGCTGCAATACTGCATCTAATATACCTACTTGTCTCATTCATCGTGCTAAACATAACACCTACACGCTCCGGGCAAGAAAGACACAGGTCTAAAGAGCAGGATGGCCCCAAACATGCTGTGGCCCTGGGGTAAGTTCTGGGGAACAGCAACCCAGGAGTTGAAGGCTAGGAAGGAGCAGCTGCGGGGAGTGCTGGGAGGGCATCCTCCTCCTAGGCAGCATCCAAGCCGACTATCTGTGCACAAGCACCGCATGACAATGGTCTCAACACTGGGTCCCAGTGGCTGCAGCTGTGGGGACACCCTTGCCCGGTGGGGCGTGGCACATAAATACTCCAAAGTATACTGACTTAGAGTAATTTCAACTGGATCAAGAAAAACTGAGTTTGGATTTGTTTAAAGTTTTAAAAACAATAAAAAAGTTCCCATGAACAAGGCAGAATTTTCTCAACCAAAGCCAGCAGGGGGCAGGAGACAACGCCTTGAAAAGTCCTGGTTTCTTCAGGTGACATGTGAGATGAATGGAGAAAGTAAGGTAGAGGCAATTCCCAAAACCAAGACCATTTTCCCAAAACTGCAATGTGCCATTGCTTCCACTTCAAGGCTGTACACCTCTGACTATGTAAGATGTAGCAGCAGCTCCTCTGGCCCACGGAAAGCCAGGTATGAGGCCTTCCTAGGCATTTTTTCCCTGGGGAAGGGCTGCAAAAGCTGTGAGAAAGCTCAGAGAAAGAATTAAACATAATTCATATCTCCACTTGCATCCCTGTTGCTAGGGCCAAATGTGAATGTGTTATGGAGATTTGATTAACCAAAGGGTGGTGGTGTTTGGTTGGTTGACCCAATGAGGTCAAAGCCCTATTTGGACAGGCTAGAAAGGGGTTACCAGTTTTCTTAAAACCGCTTGTATGAATTAGTATAGAAGAATAAAACAATGGTTCAGCCCATTCTGCATCATATGTGCATCACTGCAATTACTACTGTGTCAAGGGGGACCTCTGCTCTTGATCATGTAATGGCTTCTGAGAAGCACAATTTCTGGGAATTTGGATATTATGTAATAATGTTGTATACCAAGTGATATTTTGGAAATCTGCATGCGTTGTATACATCAGGAGGAGCAGTGTCCCCAACAATGACACACAAAATAATGTCTCTTCTAATACGCTAGCCTTACGTAAATTACAGTGTTATCAGAATTATATATCTTCCTGGGATTTCAGTGACATGACAGGTCACTGTTTCTCGTATTGTTTTACATTTTCCAAGACTGGGATTTGGAAAATGTTTCTTCATTTCTGTGTTACACTGCTTCTTTTTCCTTGTACATAGCACATGAGTTGCCTATCCTCACCTTCATTTTAACTCTAAGAAATGGGAAATAAAGAGGGTTCAGATGAGCATCAATGTTCTCTGTATCCATCCGCAGAGATTTCCAAAACTCGGGCCAGGCAGACACACTGAAGTGGGGAAAGGCCCTGTTTGTTGGGGGCTCCAAGAGTGAGAAGCTGACACTATGGCAAGGACCTGGCTCCTGAATGGTTGCCATGACCTTTGGCAGTCTCTCCATCTGATCCAGCACTGGGCGATGCCTTGAGGAAACTGGCCAGGTCAGGGTTGCCACCTGCACGCACCTGGCACAGGCAAGGCATCTCCTGGACATAGGTCACAGGGGTGTGGAGCTAATGGGGCCACCATGGGCCAAGCCCGCTTGAGGAGGGCTTCCTAACCAGAGCCTGTTACTGTGATAAGCTGGAAGAACACTCTATGCATCAAGCGCGGTGGCAGTTTTTGTAAAAGCAATGCATAGGTACATGTCTCAATAAGTAGAAGAAAAAGCGCTGCAAAAATGGGCTGAGAGGCCAGATCGTGTGACTGAGAGGAATGACCGATGTCCCTGTGGGTCCCAAACTCCCTCCAACCCCACAAGGGATATTGGAGGCATAGGAAGACAAGGAGATATTTTGGAAACATTGGGGATCGGTCATAGGAGTGGGTCCCCTATGAGGACACAGGGACAAAGGGAGCTGGTGGATCCCCGTGAGACAGAGAACATGGGGGGCTGGTGGGTCCCTCGTAAAGGATGCAGGGACCAAGGAGGGCTGGTTGGACCCCATCGGAGACAGGAATTGGGGGACAAGAAGGGCAAGGACGCCTTGGGTAAGGAACAGTGCCCCCTAGCCATGGGAGGCCTCAACCCCAGAGATTTTTCTGTAATGTCACATTCATGGCTACATCCCTGTTTCTGAGGCATGAAGAAACATGAAGAGCAGAATTGCCTGGGTGATGGGACATGTATCTTGGTCTTTGAGCTGAATTAGGTGTGTTCCTTGAGCTCAGGAACACCTTGAGCATCAGCTCCAAGCCTCATCCAGGACTTGGCAGCCTTTAGCATGGCACGCAAAAATGAGATGCAAGGAGCATCTGAGGAGATTTAAACAGCTCTGGGTATGTCTGAGTGCCTAAGTGAGGCGAACCAGGAGTGCATAATCCAGGGCATGGCACAGACTGGCAAAGTGAGGGCACTGTCACGCAGCTTGCACAGTGGTTCATCAGAGCAGGGCAGGCAGTGGAGGCAGCAGCGAAGGACCTCCTCTCTGAATCATCTGAGAGGCAGCCATAGAGTCAGCAAACAGACTCAGTAACCTGGTAAGAAGGAGCATGAAGAGAATTTCTTTCATCCCCATCTTACTAGCATACCAGTTATGGTAGCTGACAGCAAACAATCCCTTAGATCCTTCCACTCAGATTTTTTGATTCTGCATGTCATGGCGATGGCATCAAGGATGCAACCGGGCTGGGGGAGAAACTGATGGAGTACAAAGGGGACCCATATGGGCGACAGTGGCTATAGAGGCTTGAGTCTGTATGTGGATTGAAATGTGGTGCAGCTGCAGTCTGGTTGGGGGAAAAGTGGGAGCCAGGGGAGCCATATAATAGCAAGGGCACATAAATGGGGGAGCTAGCCAAATGACCTTCAGGTTTCAAGTTGTGTCCCCTGGTGTCACCATGTTTTCCCATGTCCTCTGAACCCCATCAAGGCCAATTCCCTTTGTTTACCTTCATTTTCAGGAGGTGACTGTCCTAGGTGTGACATTATGATGCTTGTATCCCCATTCATAGTTTCTTGTTTCTGCAGGTAATATGTCTGTGCCTTTAAGAACTGGCTTTGAAGAGTGAGTTTTTGTTTGGGTTTTTCCTAATCAGGGACCACGGGCAGTACTTTTAGGGCTGCTTTGGCTTTTTGTGCATCGCTTGGGTGCTGCTTTGCTTTCATCTCTCTTGCCTTTCTGCTTGCTTTTCTGCTTCTGCTCATTAAGCTAGTTTAGGCTAAACCAGTTCCAGATTTCCTTCCTTGGCCTGTTTTCTCCTCGTCCTTTTTGACACTTCTCAAACCCTGCTACCGGACTGGGACCTGGAAAACCCCAGAGAGTCTGGCAACCGTGCGGCTTGCAGCAGCATGCCCCAGCACTGAAGGGGACTGAGAACACGAAGCAACCACCAATCCGAAGAGAAACTTTCTGAATTTGCATCCGGTAATTGTCCACATTTGTGTGCTGGGGGGTGCTGTGCCTGTAAACTAAACAGGTTCTTTCCAACTTCTCTCCGAGGAATTCTTCCGACTTGGGGGGAGGGGTGCCGTGTGGTTTGCTTTCTGGAGGGGGGCCTCCTTTGGAAATTCCTCTACCAAATTTGCCCTAAACCAGGACACCGGCCTTTTCCTCCTTCACATTTCCTCCTTTTTTTCCCTCCATGTTTCCTGTCCTTTTCCTCTCACATCTCCCACTTTTAAATACCTTGACAGATGTAGAAGCAGTGGCCTGCTTGGGGCATCCTGGACCTTGATTAACAGCTCTTCTCCATGGGGAAACACTGCACACCAAAGGATCAATGCAGCTATAAATACTGTGCTTTGAATGTACAGCGCTGAAATCTGGTCTGTGAATGTCTGTGGATTAATTTTTAAGAGCCAGAAACATCAGCCCACTCTTCTTTATTTTGTATGGTTACCTTTCTCTCTCCTACTGGCTTAATAAATGATCTAAATTTGGACACGGGAAACATACAGACACTCAAGTGTCTTTAATAAAGACGATCCCTGCTTGACAAGTCGTGGCCTGTTATTTCAGTTTGCTACACAGACAAGGTTAAAAACGGCTTTCTATGTCTTTGGTTACAGACTGGGCAATCATGAAGCTGGTGTAAGGGCTCTGGCCTCTAAGCCAAGGAAGCCACCTCCATCCCATGCCTTCCAACTTTTGCAACAGTGTGGCACCTGAGGGCAGATTGCAGGTGAACCAGGCAGGTGTATGCAACACTGCAAGGCAAGACAGAGGCCAGGTTTTAACATCTTCCACCCCAAGGGAAACTGCTGACAGGCAGGCAGGAGAACCGCACAGCGGGCAGGAGCAAGGACACAGTCATGCAGCCTCTCTCCTCAGCTTCCTCTTGCAAGATGAGCAGCCTGGTGCAGTGTTGTCACTGCTCATCCACACCAGTGACACCAGAATAGACAGCCCATATGACAACCTACAGGTGGCAAAAGCACTCCTGCACGAACACACAGCTGCCTCCTCTGACAGCAGAATCCAGCAGCTGGACTGCTTCGGCAGGGGCAGGAGAACAGCCATCACCACAGCCCACAACAGCCCCATTGCTCAGGGTAATCCACAGTGAGCAGGGCATAGCCACAACATCCTGTTCCAAGCTTGAGGGTGCACACACCACGACGCCTATGCTGCAAGTGCGAAGGACAAGAACCAGATCCCTGTGCATGACATCCCTCAACAAGAACTACATGTGGAGGCGCAAGACACAAGCAAGACACGCTGAGACCTGGGCACACAGCATGGCTACATCAGCTCCCTGGGCAGAGATGCCAGGGACATGGCCCTGGACAGAGCAACGTTGTTAAATGCAACCTCAGCAGAGGTTCCTTACTGGCCCAAATGTTTAAATGTTCATTTAAACAGCAATACCCAAACTAAAGACTATATTGAAAGGACAATTTAGGACTAGAGAGTAATTCCAGTTTGGAATTGCTATGCCATTTTAAGTAATGAAAAAAGAAGCAGAATTCTGTATCCTCAACAATGTCAAATGGTTACTAGGTATCTTAGTCAAAACATATCTCGGCTGTTTCTTGGGTAGGTAGCTTAGTTTTTTGGTTTTGTTTGGTTTTTTGGTTTTTTTTTTTGTTGTTGTTTTTTGTTTTTTGGTTTTTGGTTTTTTTTTTTGCTTACTTTCTTTCTAAATGGCAACTCAGAAGAGTCAAACAGGGGAAAAACCTCCACCTCAAACTACAGAATCTAACCATCTACACAGTTTGCTTTATTATAAGTAGCCAGATGTAGCCAGATAGACYATCCTCTTGTCAATTATACAAACTCACCTCTGATTTGCAAAACTTCCTAACAAACACTAGGGCTAACTATATATATGTCTGTCAACATATTTTGCCAGGCATTCCCCTATGGTACGATTTTTACAACCTTCATTTAACTCATGGACAATATAAATATTTCTACATGCAAACCTCAGGCGTTACAGATAAATACTTCRATTCATGTTTTATTTTAATGTAACTTACAATCATGCAATACTACAAAACTATTTCTGGCCACAGAAAACTGCATTAAATCCCGCCAMAATTGCAAGGTAATCAAAGTTTAACAAAAGGAGTGACACAGCCTTTGTAAACATAGCTGCATACCTTCTAAAGTGATCCTACCTGACCAAGCCCAACAAACTCTGCTTGTTGAGCTTCCTCTTTCTTCCATGTTGATTTTGGGGACTCTGGGAACACATCACTGAAGGATCTTCTATTAAGCATATTCTAAAAGAGAAAATGTTTCTTTCTAACTGCACAGCTTCTCAGGGAAGAGAAACTGAAACTCTTCCAATCCTTCAGTMCTTTACCTTACAACTTGTCATAATTTYCCACTGTCATGTTCTGTACAATCACARCACATGAATATGTGACATGAATATATGAAAAAGAAAAGTTGAAGCAGATCTATATAGATAAAAGAAATAAACACTGGTCAAAAAATAGCACCTTGTTAGTTTTGGAAGTACTGAACTTATTTGTAGTTACTTAAGAATCACCTTAAGAGTAAGTCTTCATCATCCAAAATAAAGTTACCTCATAGCTACCCAGGGGTAAGAATCATCCAAATTTA
>NDFG01000176.1:63618-318618 GCA_002167245.1 Sporophila hypoxantha
TGTTTCTTTCTTTCCCAGTGTTTCTAACTTTGTTTTCCTTTCTAGCTTTAGAATAAAAAAGCAGCAGTAGAAACTTTCAGGCTATCTGTGAGTAAAAAAACCTCAAAACTAAAATGATTTAAAGAAAACTATTTACTCCCTAGGAGCCTGAAATTTTCTACATCTGCACGTGACATATAGTTTTTATTCTTTTTAATATATACTTTATATTTTATACTTATTTATACAGCGCCTCCTGCTGTCTGCCCCGGTGCACTGCAGGAGCAGCGCCGCCTGCCATCTGGCACACTGCAGGCACTATACGACAGTCGCACTTTATGGCACCTTTTCTGACCTAACTGCAACCCTAACCCTAACCCCAACCCCAACCCTAACCCATTATAATTTTGTAATTATTTATGCTTTGAGGCCTAGAGTCCAGCTGTAAACCACCACAGTTTCCCATGTTTTTTTTTTAAATACAAAAGCAGTGTCTGTCATCCTCTGCAGGGCCCTTGCAGACAAGATGACAGACACAGCTTTTGTGTAAAAACCTCAACCTAGGCCTTGAATAAGGCCTTCAACTCAATTTAACAGGCTCTGGCCTCTTTTTCGTTGGTGATGTATCCTATATATTCTTGAATTTTTAACAATCACTCTGGGGAGCTTTCAGGTGGGACCACTAGCAYTACAAGTTATCAATATGGCATGCTGCAGGRTTATAGCTCAACTGTTACAAACTTACAACTTAACTCTAACAACAGGAAATAGCTCAACAGTTACAAAATTACAACTTAGCTCTAAGAACAAGAAACAACTGAATGGTTACAAATTTACAACTAAACTCTAAAAAAAGAAACAGCTTAATCTAGAAACAGGAAATATTTAAATATTCAGAACTATGGGGCAAACAATCAACAAGAAAAACAATCTTAGTTTAGGCCTGTTACCTATAGTRTCAGATAAATAAAATACTTAGTCTTCATTTCTTTAAATATATAAAATCCTTTTAATAGTGTCTCCTGTTTTAGGGTATACACAGCACTAGGCATTCCCCCTTTTCTGTTTAAAAAGCATATTTTAAAGTGCTATGTAGGGGATATTAGCAGTGTAACACACCTTATAGCTGTAAGAATTGTATTTAGTGAGYTATACAACTGCTTCWGAAAGTACTATTTACAAGACTAATWCAAAATTATCAAAGGAAACATCTTTTGTCTTAGGTTTRACAGGCCACATCTTGGCACATGAGCAAAAATAAKACATTTCTGTGTTTGTAATGTCTTTAAAATATTRGATTCTTGAAGTATTTGAGTAAGGTTACAAGTGAGTTGTCATTCTAAGGGTCCCATTGATGGCCCAAGGTGTAGTTTTCTTTGAAGGATTATGAATAATCATTACACTGAAAGTGACAAAGTTAAGTGTTATGTTGCCATTATTTAGAGTTATCACAAGGCATGTCCAGTTAGATATAAAGTGATAAATTCTAGGTAAATATTATCATGAATATTGTTTGAGAATAATGTATGTAAGGCTTTCTTTTACAAGCATATTGAGTAGGTTAACTTTTGGTGTTTTCTTAATAACCCTATAAGCTTTAGAACTTTCTTTGTACCTTCGGCTGGTTAGTTATAAATTTGTCTAACAGCTTTTATCCTTAAATAATATGTCTACACAATTCTGGGTAACTGAGAACAAAACTTAATTTTAGGCTTAGCCCAGAGGAGCCTGCCAGGGTCAAGAGGGAAACTTCTGCACTGTCATGGCTCAGCAGTGGCAGAGGCATCTTCTCTGGTGTATAGCATGTTCTTACCTGGTGTATAATCTAGAGCAGTTCTACTGCCTCTTACAACAGGGAAAACTGCTAARCTCCTGTCCTCTGGCTCTCAGCCCTCAAACATAGGCATATCAATGGATTCTGCTCCTTTGAAGTCCCTATTTGCAATAGCYGCTTGTTTTACCTTCTGCCAAACAGACACAGGATCAAACAAGGTTTTTAGCATTAAGGCAAGGGCAGTGTTATTGCAGTGTCCCACAAAGAAACAGCGGTTCTGTGTCTCTTTGCRGGTGTKTCTTGCTGGTACACACTCAAGGGCCAGCTCCAGCTCTGGTGAACTCTTGGCAGCAGCAGTGGTAATTTAAGGATTCCCAGACTCTGCTGCTTCTGGGCGTGACGTTCGGCTGGGACTTGGGTCTGGGAGGAAGTGGTTCTGGTGCYCTCAGGGTCTTTGCAGGCACTGTTGGAACCGTGAAGTTCTCCATTGCCATGGGAACCATGTGATCAGCACAACTAAACACTATCTCAGAATACCTGCTGGACTCAGCTGCAGAGTTTGGCTCAGCCACAGGTAGGGCTTGGTGGCAGTTGTGCATGTGGCAGCAGGCTTGGGCAGCTCAATAGCAACCAGGAATAGTTCTGCAGCCAGGTGCCCCCCAACACGGGTGGGGCCCCATCGTGCCAGGGCTGGACATGGTCTTGCTGCGCCTAGGTACGAATGTACGGATGTTTTCAGGCATGGCAAAGCATGGAGAAGTAGAGTGCTTCCAGCAGAGACAGATACAGGGATTTCAACCAGTGCTTCATGGCACAGAGGAGCTGGAATCTTGGAGGGGCTGGGCACTGCTTCTGTTATCTCAGCCAGGGTGGCAGCGTATGGTGGAGCYGTAGCAACRCCTGCTTTGAGGCCATGCACCATCCCACAGGTGCAAGGCATCTKGCAGCAGTGGTGGTTAGGTGCCTTGCAGTGGCTACAGCAGCAACACACCTTCCAGTCACTACGAAGCACTGCTTCTGGGGTCTCAGCAGGGTCAGCAGGGTACGGCAGAGTCACAGAGTGCCTGTTTGATGCAACTCTGCAGCATGARGTCTCTCTGCCCTCTGAATCGATGGCAGCACACTCTCCTGACAACACACACTGCTCTTGGGCAGTTACAGAGGTTTCTGCCAGCACGACAGAACTAGGGGCATTAGCATGTGGAGCAGGAAAGTGGTCAGTTGTTTCAGAGGTCTRGGCAGCCATGGCAGGGCATGGATGGGTTGTAGGGTGCCCATTTAACACAGCACGGCCGCTTGGGGTGGTTTCGCTGACAGCCTCAGGGATGGGGTGATCCGCTGACAGATCCTGGTCCCYGAAGGTGTCAGGGTGCTCCCTGGGTAGGCCACCCTTGCTTAGGGAGGCCCCATGACTCTACCCATAGGCCTCCCGGTGTGTTGTACTTTCTGTGCCCATCCTTTTTCTTCTTGCACCCAGAACAGCATCTGCCTGCCCGGCTGCCCCCCTCGGTGCCTTCTTTCACTGTTTGCCTTGGCAGACAGTGCCAGTTGTGATCTCTCTGCTGTTCTCATCACCCGCTCACTCTGCAACATTTTTATCATGTTCATTATGAGTCTCCGTGGTTTGATAACATAAATGGCAGAGTCATCTCRTGTGGAGGCAGCTGTAAGGATATGTRAGCCAGCCCACTCCCAAGTTTTTATATCAAGGGCAATCCCTTCTGATACATCCAGTCCGTGGRTCTCATACCACCCTATGAGAGCTAATAAAGCCCATTCCTCATATTTTTCAAAACTTTTCTTTAAAATGGGAGTCCATAACTTCAGGAGGGGGTCGTCCGGTGTTGAAGCCCATGCTTCCATGCTGGTGGTGTCTTCCACTTACAAAAAGAAAAAAAAGAKATTAAAAAAAAATAAAGGGGAGTCCGGACCAATCACAGCTTTATATGCCATTCTTTGCACCTCAAAGGCTGCAGGCAACTCTTCCTGGTTGCCCCATCTGTCTCCCTGCTCAATTGGCAACAGCTGTTGCGATCACGTTGGGGTCCACCAATTGTCACAGTTTAGGAGASAGASCAATGACAAGACACACTGAGTTCATGCAGCAATGACTCACTTTACTCAGATCTTGCTTCCTTACATAKCTTAGCAGACCAAGAGGTTAATCCTCATTGGCTGAGCCAGTTACTTCCTGGTTAGCCAGCCAATAGAACCCTGAGTCTCCAATGGCCTGGACCTGCTCTTACGGGTCGAATTATATAAGTAAGGCAATTATGTAACTGATCACATATTTCCATTATAATTTTATGATTATTTCTATTTTGAGGCCTACAGGTCAGCTGTAGGTCACCACAAATGTTCCCCAATTTTTCCCTGTTAAATATGTTTATTAATGATTATGAGGGATCTGAGTAACCCCTGTTTGTTTTGTTCTTTAGAAGAAGAGCCATCCATGCCATGACATCTATCCTGTGGTTACACTATGTCGCCGTCACTGCGTGGTCAGCCTCAGAGACATGGATCCTCCCACAACCCCAAAAGAACATGTGGGTTGCCTTGGCAGAGACCCTTTAATAGAACCACATCTGCCTGTCAACAGCAGCAGCAGAAGACCCAATGTCCACCTGCCTGGTAGGAATCCCTTTTAAATCATAAATGTACCCCCCAAATTTGGTACAAATTTGAGACAAGTCCGACCAAGGTATACCCCCCTCTCAGATTGCATGCCAGTCTCTCCTAGAATCCAACCCACTGCCACCAACCCATTACTCCTCTGGAGAGACCACACTACCCCAAGCTAAACCTAAGAATTGCACCTTTTTGGTTTCTCCCCCGCTCCTTTTTGTYTTCATTTTGAATACTACCCCCATGATAGGAGTTTCTATACAGAAATTAAGCAAGACAGGAAAAGATTCCAGAGAAATCCATGGTGCAGTATTATCAGCCATGTCTATGTGGCCTCCACCGCTGATGGTCACCGACACAAACTGGACAGAAGCACATTCTTAATTTGCCTCCTGGAGCCTGGGCTGAGATCCCCTCTCACCTGCTCYGAGGCCAATGTACTCTTGGCTGATTAACACTGTTGACAACCAACAAAACCCAAATTAATAACTGAAGAACAATTTGGCTATCCAAAAGAGAAGTTTCAAGGATTTGGATGAAAATTTCAGTTCCAAAATTATCATTTGGTCTAAATCCAAAAGAACTGTGGCATCCATCTTTTTACCATGGGTATCCACAGAGAAGGCTCTAGGTGAATTGGGCCACCTAGAGTGTTGGGTGGTGAAACAGGCGAATTCAACATCGAATGCCATAAGCGACCTCTTAGCAGACAAGAAGATTACTAYGCAGGCCACCCTCCAAAATCGGGCAGCCATTGACTTCCTGCTGCTGCTGCACAATCATGAGTGCAATGAATTAGAGAGTCTCGGCTGTTTAAAATTGACATCTAAGAGCGTGGACATCCGTGTCATCCTGAAACAAATTAAAGGACATTCAACAAGAATCCAAGGAGTGGCTCAACAACATTTCCCGAGGATTGGGACTCTCCAGATGGCTCTCTTCCATCATAAGGACTATTCTTCTGCTCATCTTAGCTATCACTATAGTTTTGGCCATGGTCTCCATTCTGAAAGATCTTTGCTTATCCTCAGTTATGAAGATCACCTTTCCCAAAATCAATGTGACTGAAACCCATGCCTCCCAACTCCCTCCATCCTGGTTTCATGATGTTTACCCCGACTACAAATACCACCCTGATCCCTGTTTTTGAAAAAGAAAAGAAGAGATGTTGCGGTTCATATTTTGTTAAGTTATTGTTAAATGGTTTGTTTGATTGTTCCCCTGTGTTCTCCCCAKAGTTGGTTTAGCCTTAAATTGTACCCTCCCTCAAAACTGTCCCTCAAGCCATTACCCTCCCTTTGTTCCAGCCCCTTCCCTGCCTGTCAAGGCAACTCTGCCCCAATTTCATGAACCTTCCCTGCTGCTCTCTCCCTGGGCCAATCCCTGAATGAAACACCCGCTTGCAAATCCCCTAATCTAAGACGTGCCATTGGCTAATGTGACCTTTCCCCCTCCTCCCCCTACCCTGATTGGTCCCATATTACTGATGTAATCCCTTTGCTCCACCTGTGAAGTTTCCCTATTGGTTGTTTTTTTGTYTCCACTCCCTGGTTTATGACAGTATTTAATCCCATGCACTGAGGTGCTTGCGAGTCTCTGCTTCTYAACCTTTCACCTGGAATAAACCTTTTCCTGTGGAACCTCACAACTGAAGAGTCTCCTCCTTTTCTTTCACCCAATCCCTGACATCGCTGATTCTGCACCATAGAGCAACTGGCTCTTCAGGTTCTGCCGTTCCCCACTCCTGGCACAGCACCGGAGTGCCAACAGAGCTAGCCAGGGCTTCAGTGGGCTGTGTCACTACCCTTTTTGGCCACACATGTCCTAGTTCTGGAAAGTTCCCTGTTCCCTGTTTGCCTATTGGCCCTTGTTCCTCTGCATTTCCACTCTGGCATTCCCTATTGGTTGTTGTCCTTTTCCCCATCTCTGTACCGCTCCTGTGCCCTCATCCCATTGGCCTTGATGCTCTGTTCTGCCTTCGCTTGCCCTGTACTTACACTGTCTCTTATACACATCTAGATGTGTATAAGAGACAGTCTCTGTACCGCTCCTGTGCCCTCATCCCATTGGCCTTGATGCTCTGTTCTGCCTTCGCTTGCCCTGTACTTACACTGTCTCTTATACACATCTAGATGTGTATAAGAGACAGTCTCTGTACCGCTCCTGTGCCCTCATCCCATTGGCCTTGATGCTCTGTTCTGCCTTCGCTTGCCCTGTACTTACACCTGGACCCTTCTGTTCTGTAGCAGACAGAGCAGTGGTAAGGGTGCCACAACCTTCCTGAAGAAGCGTCCTGAGAAGGAAGGCTGAGGGGCACAGGCATGTCCTTCACTCAGCCTGGCGAGTGATGTTCAGCTCTTCTAGGCAATGTGGAGGAAGAAACAAGAGCCTTGTATGGCGTTCCACAGTGGTCAAGCCTTTATTATGAGCAGGGGCACTCTGTGAAGGATACCAGGGACAAGAGCTCCAGAGAGTCCGAGGGAAAGCAGGMGTTTAGATAGGAATAGCAAGGAGTGGGGCAGAACACTGGAATGAATAGGGTGAGGGCACAGGGGTGGAGCAAAGGAGACAGGCCAATGGGGTATAAAGGATTAACATAATACAACAAAGGATTCTAGGGTGATTTTTTTTTACTCATTACAACCGAAAGGGTTGTGACTTAGGGGTTGGTCCTCCAAGGGAGAGCAACAAGCTCCTCCCCTGGTTCTCTGGCCCCCACACTCCTGTATCCCTTGTCTTTTATCCCTGGACCCCTTCGGCATGAGGATGAAATAAACCCTTTTAGAACTCCACATAGAAGACCCTTCCTGRCTCTTTTTAGCCAAGATATCTGTGGGGTGTGTGTGGGTGTSMGTGTGTGTGGAATGTGTGACTGTGTGCCTGCCCAAATGCCTTATGGTAGAGATGCTTTTGGGAAGGTAGCGGCAATTCACCATCTACCCACACCGCTACAGCTTGTCACTGTTTCAGAGACAGACAAGTGACAAAACACACTGTGTTCATGCAGCAACAGCTCACTTTATTCAGATCTTACTTCCTTATATGCCTAAGAAGCCCATGAGGTTAGTCCTCATTGGCTAAGCCAGTTACCTCCTGGTCAACCAYCCAATAGAACCCTGAGGCCTTAACGGCCTGGACCTGCTCTTACCAGTCGAATTATATAAGTAAGGTAATTATGTAATTGACCACATATTTCTATTATAAATTTGTAATTATTTATACTTTGAGGCCTACAGGCCAGCTGTAGGCCACCACAACAGCTAGCTGATCAAAATACAGAGAAGCATTAAAAGGGAAATCTTCTGTCCTTGGAGAACCAGTCAATCATACATCCAGAGGTGGTCACAGGTCTGTTAATTTTCTTTCCCTGCTRTGCCTGTCACACAGGGGATCATCAAGCGTGGACCCTGAGTGTCAAAGTTGTGGGTGACTTTGGTATTGTTCATCTCATAAAAGAAGAGCTGACTCTCGGAATTGAGACCCTTTAAGGAGCAGTCAGATTAATATACAAATTAAACAGGTGGTATGTGGGCATCGATATGGTTTGTCTGAACATCAGTAATTATCAAGTGAGCATAATTTGCTGTTGTTAATAAGTTTTGTAGTGTTAGTTCTAACTTCTCATGTAGTAAATAGAGGGGAGCCTTCTATCGCCATTGCCTCAAAGTAATATTCGGCTTACACTAGCAAAGGCTTTTTTAGTYTTAGTTCTTCCTCCTGTTGCTTCTACTTGGCCTGTTAATCAGCCAAAAAAAAGTATGTATAACTTTAGGCAATTTAAATGGACAAGATATTTTATGCTTGGCTATGGCCTTTCCTGAAAACCCATTTTCTACTTGTCTCGTTGGGTTACCTTTAGATACATGGCCACATACTCCTTCAGCTCATGTTCTTCATTTTAAAAATCATGCCGATGTTTGGGATCAGTGGGTTCCATATCTCCCTCATGCAACCCCTGAGCCCCAAGAATTAGAATTTTTGGGATCTGTAAAAATGGACTTCTGTATTAAATTTAAGTATTCTGGAGCTAACCAATCTAAAGCATGGGATGTTTCTTCGAGCCAAGCCCTATTCAGAAATGAAACTGACTGGTGTAATTACACTTCCACCAACATCTCTTGCTCTACTAATGCTCCATTATCATTACCAGCAGCAGTGGTTTTTACTTGCAGAGATAGAGCTTGGGTTGCTATTCRGCCGCATATTAAGGGAGGCCCCTGCAGTCTAGGATGACTCTCGCTGTTAGTACCCAACACATCCATGATTTCACAACATAGATTTCCACAGAGGGAAACACAGTATTCATGTCTTTATCCCTGATTGCAATAATAGCCTCTGACTTTTGTCAGTGACTTCTGGTCTCTAACATGGTGTTGAGCTGCCTCCTTCTTTGTTTCAGTAGTGTCCAGAAAGCCACTGAGATTGTTAAACAGACTAGGCTGCTGGTTAGCARGCCAACCTAATGCTACTTTGCTTGCTTTAACAGGATTGTTAACTGATGTTAATTCAATGAGACATTCTACACTGCAAAATGGAGCTGCTGTTGTGGTTTGTTTTTATCCCCAATGGTTTGTTCCTTTCCCCCTGCATTGTTGGTTTAGTCTGAGTTGCACCCTCTCACCTAGTTATCAATATCTTACCCTAAGGCTTGCCCCTTGTTTTGGAACGTTCCCTGTCCCTCCTCTTACTCAGTTGTCAATCTCTRCTCATACCTGCCCCCACCTCTGGAAATCCCCTTGGAAATCACCTAATATTCAAAGCCCTATTGGTTTGTTTAAACTGTTCCCTTCCCCCTGTATTACCCTATTGGTTTGAGTGTTAAACCTTGCCTGCTGCTCCTCCCCGATCCTTTCCCTATTGGTTGAAAATTTGTACCCTCCCCTGGGTCCTCCCCTGTATAAAAGTCCCTGCAAACCAGGGCTCATGGTCTTTTGTCCCTGGATCCTTCGTAGAATAAGCATTTTGGAACCTACACAAAAGACCTCTCCCTCATTCTTCCCCCTGCCTTCAATGCTGAACCATCGATGCCATAGAGCTTAAGCCCTACAGTTGTATCCTAGACTGTGCTGCTTTCTGGGAACAGCCCACTCTTGGCTCYGTGCCAGGAGCTGGCTGGGGAAAATCTGGCACTGTGTCAAGCCGCTGCAGTCTCSTCCCGRGGCCGCTGGAGCTGACGGGCGCCGGCTAGCCGCTCCCAGAGTGACCGGTGGAGACTATGAATCCCGCCACTCCCAGGTTRCCGGCYAGACCCCCGAGTAGTGGCTCCGTCTGCGGCGTGGGGACGCAGGRGAGAGCAGGACTGCAAAGTACTGAGGCGAAGGAAGGAAGGAGTGGGCACGCGTATYGATGCCYAAGCGCTTWATTGACCCAGGCAGGGCCAGTAACGGTGTGAGGGAKAAACCGTTGGGGAGGCACTGATKAAGGGGAAGGGCATGACGTGAGGAGACARGAGGGACCAATGAACAAAGCTCAGGGGAGGAGCGAGGGACACAACTGAACCAATAGGAATGGCCCAGGGGAGGGAGAAGGCTCAGGGGACAAATCATATGTTAGGTAAGGGAAGATTGACATAGAAATTTCTAGAAATGAAAGGGCGTTGGTTACAATGATGGACAGGTAACTGGTGGAAGGAACGAACCATTATGAGGGAGAACATGGGGGGAACCGAGGGTCAAACCAAATTCTTAACTTATAAAAAAATAACCAACTTTACAARAAACCCTATATAAAACACACAATGCTACAAGCCGCTATTGATTTTTTGCTTTTAGCACATGGACATGGATGTGAAGATTTTGATGGAATGTGTTGTATGAATCTTTCTAATAATTCACAATCTATTCATGCAAGTAATAAAGCTTTACAAGATAATGTAGCCAAATTGGAAACAGAAGACAGAACTGAATGGTGTAACAGCCTTTTTAGAAACTGGGGGATAACTGGATAGGTCAAGAATTTAAGATGGGCATGTTTGTGTTAAGGATGCTGTAAGTTATAGTGATATGCCTGCCTTGCTTGATTCAATGTATTCAGAGATTGATTAATAATTCAATAAAGAAAATAATGATTGTGGAACAGAAAGGGGGAGATGTGGAAGATTAGACAGATACAGAAGATGAGCTGGGTAGCACCACCAACCTCTTGGCCCTGGTACAGTGGAAGCCATGGGAAAGATAAACTCAAGACAAGAACAAAAGTGAAGACATCATGTCTGGTCACTCTGACCAGTCTGACAAGAGAAGATGCAATAAGGACARAGCTAGCGCAAAAGAATATAACACGGACTTGATAACCAAAAAGATTGTTTTACTGAGGGAACAGGGGCAAAGGGGTCTGAATGGAAAATTTTGTATGAAACTTYGAGAACCATAAATACTGGTGACTAATGCAATAAACTGGCTTTGCTTGCATAGCATGGTCYGTGTCTCTCAATCCTTGCAGGGACCTAGGGCTGGGTGACTGGAACTGGTCAGGTCCAGGTCTAGTTATGGGCACTGGTGACATGGAGCTGGGTGATGGATGCAGGGGTGTCTGGGACTAGGTGACAAGAGTTGATTGGCTCCAGGTCAAGATGACAGCAACTGAAGGATGGTGTCATTTCACGTTTCCTGCCCTTTTTTCCCTCATTTCCAACACTTCCTTAATCATTCTCAGATTAACAGCCTGGTACTGCCCCGTCTGTACCAGGAAGAGCCAGCCCATCTGCCAGCAATACAGGCGGCAGCACTCCTGCACACACAAGGGGCCAATGCAGCTGCAAGCTGCCTCCTCTGACAGCAGTAGCTAGAAGCTGACTGCTTCTGCCAGGGGCAAGAGAATGGTTGTCATCACAGCAGCAACAGCCACCTATCGCTTGTTCCCACTTCTCACCCACAGTGAGCAGGGTACAGCCACAGAGGTTCAGAGCTTGAGGACTGCACCACACCACCACGAAGCCTGTGTTGCAGGTACAAAGGACAAGAACCAGATCCCTGTGCATGACATCCCTCACAAGAACTACATATGGATCCAGAGACATGGCCAGCAGCCAGCAGAATGGTGGGACTGGGCACACAGCATGGCTTCATCAGCTTCCCTGGGCAGAGATGCAGGAACATGGCACCGGACAGAGCAACARTGTTAKATGCAACCTCAGCAGGAGGTCTCTGCTGGCACACCACAAGACTGCAAAGGATCTGAGCATTGTGTCTAAGACAGAGCCTTCACAGGACATTTTTCACACTTTCCCCTTCACATTTTTGCACTTCACCCCTTTTTTCCCTCACATCTTCCCCTTAATGTTTCTCATTACTTCCTTTTACTTTTTTCACACCTTCTCTCTTACATTTCTTTCACTTCCCCCATCAGATTTCCTTGCTCTTTTCTCTCCTCAGTTTGCCACTCTTCCCCCTCTCACATTTCCAACACTTTTCTCTCACATTTCTTCTCAGTTTGCCCTTCACATCAGCAGCCCTTTTTCTCCCTTCACATTTCCTACACTTTCTCCTTACATTTCTCACACCTTTTCCCTCATCTTTCTTTCCTGCAACACTTTCCATGTCACATTTCTTGCCCTTTTCTCTCCTAAGGTTTCCTGCTCTTCCCCCCCCACATTGTCCACTCTTTCCCTTCACCCTTCTCCCACTCTGCCCCTCACACTTCCCACCCTCTTTTTCCCTCATGTTTTCCTGCCCTCTTGCCCTCACACTTCCCACACTTCCTTCATGTTTCCCACATTTGTCCCCTCACACTTCTCAAAATTTTCCCCTCAAGTTTCTCACACTTTTTTCATCATGTTTCATGTCCTTCTCCTCACACATTTCTTACTCTTTCCTTCTCATGTTTCCTGCCCTTTTCCCCCCTCATGCCTTCTTCCCTTTTTTCACTCCTGTGTCCTGCCCTGTCCCCCTCACATTTCCTGCTTTTTAAATAACTGGCAGATGAGGTTACAAATTGCCTTGCGTTTCTCTGCATATACAGAACAAAGCTGCAATACTGCATTAATTAACCTACTGTCTATTCATCGTCTAAACATACACCTACACTGCTCCAGGGCAGAAAGACACAGGGTCTAGAGCAGGATGGCCCCATGTGGCCCTAGGGTAGTTCTGGGGACAGCAACCCCAGGAGGTTGAGGCTAGGAGAGGAGCAGCTGCGGGGAGTGCTGGGAGGCACCTCCTCCTATGGACAGCATCCAAGCCACTATCTTGTGCACAGCACCTGCATGACAGGTCTCACACTGYTCCCAGTGGCTGCAGCTGGGGACACCCTTCCCGGGTGGGGCTGACATAAATACTCCAAAGTCATACTGCTTAGAGTATTTCAACTGGATCAAGAAAAACTGAGTTGGATTGTTTAAAGTTTTAAAAACCATAAAAAAYTTCCCTAACCAAGGCAAGAAGTTTCTCAACCAAGCCAGCAGGGCAGGAGACAACGCTTGAGTCCTGTTCTCAGGTGACATGTGATGATGAATGGAGAAAGTAAGGTAGAGGCAATTCRCCAAACCAGACCATTTCCCAAACTGCATGTGCATGCTCCACTTCAAGGTGTACACCTCTGCATATGTAYATGTAGCAGCAGCTCTCTGGCCACGGAAAGCAGGTAGAGGCCTTCCTAGGCATTTTTCCCTGGGGAAGGCTGCAAAAAGCTGTGAGAAAGCTCAGAGAAAGAATTAAAATAATTCATATCTCCACTTGCTGCACCTGTTGCTAGGCAAATGTGGAATGTGTTATGGAGATTTGATTACCAAAGGGTGGTGGTGTTTTGGTTGGTTGACCAATGAGGTCAAAGCTCTATTGGACAGGCTAGAAGGGGTTACAGTTTTCTTAAGAACGCTGTATGAATATAGTATAGAAGAATAAAACAATGGTTCYGCCTTCTGCATCATGTGCATCACTGCTAATTACACCTGTGTCAGGGGGACCTCTGCTCTGACATGTAAATGGCTTCTGAGAAGCACAGAATTCTGGGAATTTGGATATTATGTATACTTTGTATACAAGTGATAATTTTGGAACTCTGCATGCGTTGTATACATCAGGAGGAGCAGTGTCCCCCACAACACCAAAATAATGTCTCTTCCTAATACCAAAATTACAGTGTTAGAATTATATTCTTCCTGGGATTTCAGTGACATGACAGGCACTGTTTCTCATGTTTTACTTTTCCAGACTGGGATTTGGAAATGTTTCTTCTTTGCTGTGTTACACTGCTTCTTCCTTGTACATAACATGAGTTGCCATCTCACTCATTTTACTCTAAGAAATGGGAATAAGAGGGTTCAGATGAGCATTCAAATGTTCTCTTGGTATCATCCTGCAGAGATTCCAAAACTCGGGCAGCAGACACACTGAAGTGGYGAAGGCCTGTTTGRTGGGGGGCTCCAAGGTGAGAAGCTGACACTATGGCAGGACCTGGCTCCTGAATGGTTGCCATGACCTTTGGCAGTCTCTCCATCTGACCCAGCCTGGGGATGCCTGAGGAAAACTGGCCAGTCAGGGTTGCCACTGCACCTGGCACAGGCAAGGCATCTCCTGGACAAGGTCACAGGGGTTGTGGAGCTATGGGGCCACCATGGGCAGCCCCTGAGGAGCTTCCTAACCAGAGCCTGTACTGTGATAAAGATGGAAAACACCTCATGCATCAAGCCGGTGGCAGTTTTGTAAAAGAAATGCAAAGGTCACATGCTCAAAAGAGAAGAAAAGCGCTGCAAAAAGGGCTGAGAGGCCAGATGTGTGACTGAGAGGAATGACCYATGTCCCTGTGGGTCCCAATACTCCCTCCAACCCCACAAGGGATATTGGAGGCATAGGGGACAAGGAAGATATTTGGAACATGGGGATCGGTCCATAGGGTGGGTCCCCTATGAGGACACAGGGACAAAGGGAGCTGGTGGATCCCCYTGGAGACAGAGAACATGGGGGGCTGGTGGGTCCCTCGTAAGGATGCAGGGACAAGGATGGCTGGTGGATCCCCATGGAGACAGGAATTGGGGGAAGAAGGGCAGGACGCCTGGGTAAGGAACAGTGCCCCTAGCCATTGGGAGGCCTCACCCCAGAGATTTTTCTGTAATGTCACATTCATGGCTACATCCCTGTTCTGAGGCATGAAGAAACAGAAGAGCAGAATGCCTGGGTGATGGGCACATGTATCTTGGTCTTTGAGCTGAATAGGTGTGTTTCTGAGCTCAGGAACACCTGAGCATCAGCTCCAAGCCTCATCAGGACTTGGCAGCCTTTAGCAGGCACCAGATGAGATGCAAGGAGCATCTGAGGGAGATTTAAACAGCTCTGGGAWGTCTGAGTGACCTCAAGTGAGGCAACCAGGAGTGCATAATCCAGGGCATGGCACAGACTGGCAGTGAGGGCCTGTCACGGCAGCTTGCACAGTGGTTCATCCAGGCAGGGCAGGCAGTGGAGCAGCAGGAAGGACTCCTCTCTGATCATCTGAGAGCAGCCAATASAGTCAGCAAACAGACTCAGTACCTGGTAAGAAGGAGCATGAAGAGATTCTTTCATCCCCAATCTTACTAGCATACCAGTTATGGTACTGACACACCAATCCTCTGTAGATTCCTTCCAACTCAGAATATTTTGATTCTGCATGTCATAGGATGGCATCAAGGCTGCAACGGGCTGGGGGAGAACTGATGGAGTACAAAGGGGACCCTATGGGGCTGACAGTGGCTATAAGAGGCTTGAAAGTCTGTATGTGGCTGAAATGTGGGGTGCCAGCTGAGTTTGGGGGAACACAGGGGACCAGGGGAGCCATATAATAGCAAGGGCACATATGGGGGAGCTAGCAATGACCTTCAGGTTCAGTGTGTCCCCTGGTGTCACCATGTCTTCCATGTCTCTGARCCCATCAAGGCCATTCCCTTGTTTACCTTCATTTTCAGGAGTGTGACTGTCCTAGGGTGACATTATGATGCTTGTATCCCCATTCATATGTTCTGTTTCTGCAGGATATTATGTTCTGTGCCTTTAAGACTGGCTTTGAAGAGTGAAAGTTTTGTTTGGGTTTTTCTTATCAGGGACACGGGCAGTACTTTTAGGGCTGCTTTGGCTTTTTTGCTCGCTTTGCTGCTTTGCTTTCTCTCTCTTGCTTCTGCTTGCTTTTGCTTCTGCTCATTAGCTAGTTTAGCTAAACAGTCCAGATTTCTTCCTGGACTGTTTCTCCTCTCCTTTTTTGACCTTCTCAAACCTGCTCCGGACTGGGACCTGGAAACACCGAGAGTCTGCACCGTGCGGCTTGCAGCAGCTGCCCCAGCACTGAAGGGACTGAGAACAGAGCAACCACCCCCCGAGAGAAACTTTCTGAATTTGTCATCCGGTATTGTCCATTTTGTGTGCTGGGGGGTGCTGTGCCTGTTAAATAAACAGGTTCTTTCCACTTCTCTCCGAGGAATTCTTCCTGAACCGTTTGGGGGGAGGGGCCGTGTGGGTTTGCTTTCTGGAGGGGGGCCCTCCTTTGGAAATTCTCTACCAAATTTGCCCTAAACCAGGACACCGCCCTTTTCCTCCTTCACATTTCCCTCCCTTTTTTCCCTCATGTTTCCTGTCCTTTTCCTCTCACATCTCCCACCTTTTAAAAACCTTGACAGATTGTAGAAGCAGTGGCCTGCTTGGGCCATCCTGACCTTGATTAACAGCTCTTCTCCCATGGGACACTGCACACCAAAGGATCAAATGCAGCTATAAATACCTGTGCTTTGATGTACAGCCCTGAAATCTGGTCTGTGAATGTCTGTGGGATTAATTTTAAGAGCCAGAAACATCAGCTCCACTCTTCTTTATTTTGTATGGTTACTTTCTCTCTCCTACTGGCTATATAATTGATCCTAAATTTGGACACGGAAGAAACATACAGACACTCAAGTGTCTTTAATAAAGACGATCCTGCTTGACAAGTCGTGGCCTGTTATTTTCAGTTGCTACACAGACAAGGTTAAAAACTGGCTTCTATGTCTTTGTACAGACTGGGCATCATGAAGCTGTGTAAGGGCTCTGCCTCTAGCCAAGGAAGCCACCTCCATCCCATGCTTCCACTTTTGCACAGGTGGACCTGAGGCAGATGCAGGTGAACCCCAGGCAGGTGTATGCAACACTGCAAGGCAGCCAGAGCCAGGTTTTAACATCTTCCCACCCCAAGGAACTGCTGACAGGCAGGCAGGAGGAACAGACAGCGGGCAGGAGCAAGGACCACAGTCATGCAGCCTCTCTCCTCAGCTTCTCTTGCAGATGAGCAGCCTGGTGCAGTGTGTCACTGCCTCATCCACACCAGTGACACCAGAATAGACAGCCCATATGACAACAATACAGGTGGCAGCACTCCTGCACACACAAGCTGCCTCCACTGACAGCAGAATCCAGCAGCTGACTGCTTCGGCCAGGGGCAGGAGAACAGCCATCACCACAGCCAACAACAGCCCCATTGCTCAGGGTATCCACAGTGAGCAGGGCATAGCCACACATGTTCCAAGCTTGAGGGCTGCACCACACCACGAKGCCTATGCTGCAGGTGCGAAGGACAAGAACCAGATCCCTGTGCATGACATCCCTCACAAGAACTACATGTGGAGCCAGAGACACAGCAGAACGCTGAGACTGGGCACACAGCATGGCTACATCAGCTTCCCTGGGCAGAGATGCAGGGACATGGCCCTGGACAGAGCAACGTTGTTAAATGCAACCTCAGCAGGAGGTCTCTACTGGCACACTACAGGACTGCAAAGGATCTGAGCATTGTGTTCAAGACAGAGCCTTCACAGGAAGTGAAGATGAGAAGTCCAGCCTGTGCAGAGCATAGACTGCCCCTGCTCAAGAAAGCCAGACAAATTTTCCAGGATTTTGAAAAAATAATGAGTCATCAGAGGGTGCTAGAGCTTCTGGAACCAAATTTTCCAATCATGCCACCTTATCTGAGGAAGAGAAAGAGTGGGAAGATGATGGGTAGTAAAAGCTCTGCCAAGGGAAGACATTAAGGACAAAGAGCTGTCCCAAAATGAAYACAAGAGACCAAGAACTGGCTGAAAGGCAAGACAACAATGAGAAAGATCTGTCTCAAAGTGAATGCAGGAGATGAAGAGTTGGCACAGTGGGATAAATGCAGTGATAAAGAGCTARCATAATGGGAATACAACAATGACAAAGACATGTCCATAGAGGAAGATGGGAATGACAGAGAGACGTCCCAAGGCAACTACAGGAGAGACAAAGACCTCTCCAAAGGGAAGAGGACAATAAGAAAAAATTTACCCAGCAGGAAGACAACAAAGACATGTCCCAAGATGAAGATAATTTTGACAAAGGCATGTCCTAGCAGGAAAATGACAAGGACAAAGAGGTCTCCCATGGAAAAGACAATGTCCCAACAGGAACAGGAGAAAGACCAAGACCTGTCCCAAGGGGAACAACAGGCAGCAACAACAAAGAGCTCTCCCAAAGGGAAGATGACAATGAAAAAAAAAACCTGTCCCATTGACAAGACAAAAAAACCAAGGTCTGTCCCAACTGGAAGATGATGCCAGCTACAGCACCTGGGACAATTCCTTGGGCCCAGTGAACAACAAGGATCCTCACACTCCTACCCAGAGGAGGCCTAGCTGTCTCAGCAGCATGGTCACAGAGGTAGCAGGAGAGGCAGCTAGTGACCTGAGCACTTCTTATCCCAATGGGTGCCACAGCCTCTGAGCCAGCTTTGGCTAGAGTTCCTGAGGAAGGGGAACACCAGGCATCTCTTGCTTCTGAGGAACAAGAGGCAGCAAAAACAGCTTCTCTGGCCTTCAGTGGGCAGYTGACAGGTGCAGCGGCAGAGAGCCAGGCAGCTG
This sequence comes from Sporophila hypoxantha, assembly GCA_002167245.1. Classification (NCBI taxonomy): domain Eukaryota; kingdom Metazoa; phylum Chordata; class Aves; order Passeriformes; family Thraupidae; genus Sporophila; species Sporophila hypoxantha. Next base: position 81,804 of record NDFG01000176.1, read on the forward strand.
CACTGCACAGCCCCTGCTGTTCACGCAGTCCTTCACCTCACTTGTTAGAAGCCCATGGCCACAGTAGGCACTGGGCAGGGACAGCTGGAGGTTTCAGTCCTGTTAGTGCCAAAGTCCAACGATAGAGCCTTTGCCAAGGAGGAGGAAGAGTGGAAAGACTACATCAACTAAGATCCTAGAGGAAATCTGCAGTGTCTAGGGCCTGTCTCAAGTGACAAAAAGCTATCCCAAGAGAACAAGATTGTCTACTTCTACAAAAAAGGGACTCTCTAATCCTGCCCCCTGAGAGGCACAGGCATTTTGCCTGCACAGCCACGTACCAGTCCAAGCCTTGCCTTGCCAGATGGAAGCCTATGACCTCAGCAAGCAGTGGCCTCTTTGCTGGCAACAGCCATCCCGCTTCAGGAGGGCATTCCAGGCTCTGCACAGACTGTTCAGTAGCTCTGCATGGTAGCACAAGGATGGGACAGAGGACTAGCACCTTGCTGCCAAGGCCAGGCTAATCTCTGGAGGTATAGCTGGCCCTGAGCCTGTGCAGCATCCTGAGGGAGCCACACAGTCTAGTTTTGCTGTGGACATTTTGATAAAAGTTGATGATTTTGCAACCCTATTCTCCCCCATGTTTCCTGCCCATTTCCCTTCACATTTGCCATACTTCTTTTGTTTCTTCGCGTGCACAGAGCAAAGCTGCAATACTACATAAATGAACCTATTGTTTATTAATAGTCATCGAAACATATACCTCACAAAGGAGACTCCCACCTGCCCCGCGCTGCCATGCCTCGGATAGGCCAGCCCCAGGATGCCCAGGAGCGGTGCTGGGAACGGCAGCCACGGCCGGCCGGGGCTTTGGCAGAAAAGTCCGCGGAGAGCGGCGGGAGACACCTCCTCGACGGCAACGGCCTCAGCCGCTKTCTTGTGCCTGGCGCCAGCCCCTGCGGCGCGGACCCCGCTCCAGTCCCGACCGCTGCTCCTGGGTACGCGCTTTCTTGGGAGAAGCAGACGTTGTTTTCTGTCTCCATAGGAATTGGTCTCGSCTGAGGCTGTGTCCGTTAGCAGCCAGCCAGCCGGCAGCACACAGCTTCCCACGCTGGCAGCCCCCACTCCCAGTCTCCCTCCCTCCCGGTATACCATGCCTTCACGCCCGTTCCGGTTTGGCGGCGCGCGGGGATTGGCTTTTCGATCCCGGCGGCCGGAAGTGGGATATTTGAACGGCAACGAACTCTCTAGGCTGCTCCGCTGTGGGGTCGCTGCCTCGGGACAGGTCCTGCCGACAGCGCCCCAAGAAACGGGGTAGGACTCGAGGGTCTTCTGGCCGCTGCGACTCGGGTCGCCGGGGAGCCGTGACAGGTTTGTGGGAACAGCAGCCGCTCCTCTTCCCCGGGGGCTGCTGGTGAGTCGGTTCCTGTGCCCGAAAGCATCAGCGCAATCTGCGGTCTCCCCTTGCAGGTGCTGAGAAGAGCTGCCTTCGTCCTGCGGATCGCAGAATGGCCGGAGATGACTATGAGGAAATTCTCAAGTACTATGAATTACACGGAACAGTTGGCACAGGTGGGCTCAGTCTGTGAATGCTAATAAGTGTGTGTGATGTGTCCACTCGCCTCGATGTTTATCTGAGAGATTAACTGTTACTTCAGAGTCTGTGGGTCATGTTTCTCGGTGTATTTTGCGGGCCACAACTGTGGAAGTGTAACTGGAAGGTAGTGGCAGCAATTGCTTCTTCCTCTAGTAAATGATGCTACATGCTGTGCATCATATTTGCTTCAGGGTGACTGAGATCAGGGTGAGAAAGCTTGTCACCATGCAYAGCTTTATACATTTCTGTTTCAAATTCTAGGTGGGTTTGCAAAAGTAAAACTTGCGCGACATCGTCTCACTGGTGAAAAAGTTGCAATAAAAATCATGGACAAGCTTGCTTTACAGGTAATCCAAAAGATACTTCAGAGGTGGTGACGTGCTGTTCCTGTGGACCTCTCAGGAGCACGGGTGCAACCTGTCACTGTGGGATAGTGGTAGATGCTGTAAACGTGAAAGGATTTTAATGGCACCACAAATCCTGTGCCCTCATGTGGAGAGGGCAATACTCCCTGGTTGTAAAACTGAGGCAGTTACAGCTTTAAATATTAAGTAACTAAATAAATTACTGTAAGTCAAATGGAGTGCTGATAAGAATAGTAGCATTGTATATCTGCCCCTTTGGGTTTTACTGACCAGTGTGTGAGGAGGGCAGGTGAGCAGTGACAGAGCTGGTGCTGGTTTGAGCAGTTCTGATGTGCAGGCTTACTTTGAGGTACAGGCTGTCAAACTACTTGYCAATTTCATACCTTGCTGTTGTGATCTTTTAGGATGACTTGCCTCGGGTTAAATTAGAAATCGATGCCCTGAAGGACTTGAGTCACCAGCACATTTGCCGGTTGTATCATGTGATTGAGACACCCAAGAAAATATTCATGGTTTTAGAGGTAAGGAATGGTGTTTCTGCTATGGCAAAAATCTCTGGGTTTAGCTGTAGCAGTAGATGGTAGTAGAGGCCAAATGAAACAATTCTTAGAAAATCATCTCAATGATGAGTGCATCCAAGGTGTTGTAGTTTAAAAATGAAGCTGCTAATGTGTTCTTATTGTAAAAAACACTTTTCACTGTTTGCAATAAACAAACTGACTTTAATTACCACCTCACACTCCAAAACACAGCGCCAGTGGGATATGTGGGACCTGAGAAGTGCCACCGAATTGTCATGTCTTAGGCAGTTTCTGTCACCTGTGCTGGTTGTGTGATATGGCTGTGGCAAGCATCAGGCAAGAGTTGGGCTCTTGGTCTTGTTGGATCTGTTGCACATTGGCCTGGGTGCTGCTGGGATTAAGCAGAGGGAGAGAAAGAGAAGAGTGCCTTCCTGCTGTCCAGTGCCCTTTTTCATGTTTATATTTCATTACTGTATCCCAAATGTATTTTTTTTTTTTTTTTTTTTGCTTTCATGCAGTACTGTCCTGGAGGAGAGCTGTTTGATTACATAATTTCTAAGGACCACCTTTCTGAGGAGGAAGCTCGCGTATTTTTTCGTCAGATTGTTTCAGCAATTGCTTATGTGCACAGTCAGGGATATGCCCACAGAGATCTCAAACCAGTAAGTGTGAACAGTAGTCAAATTTGCACAAATAATAATCAACACCCACTTTTATTTCTCTGAGTGGAGCTGGTGTGAGTTGTCTTCTCTGTTCTCCTGTGCTTAGAGCTCTTTAGTTAARATTTGCTGAAAAGCATTATTTCTACTTATTGCTTTTTTCCTCAACTGAGCTGCATGTAGCTGTATCTGAGGAAGGATCTTCCTTTGGAAGAGGAACAGAATAGTGCACTCCAGTTGAGAGTGGAGCAGACACAGATTTGATTTGGACTGTTGTTTAGGCATTTTTGCTATCCCCTTTGTTCCAGCATGTACCCAGGGAGAGTTGTTATGGTTCCTCTCTATTGTGCAAACTRTTCTGTTCTGTCATTCAAAGGAAAATGTGACTCCCACACTGTAAACAAGTAAGGACAGAGGAGGGATGTGCCACAAGACTGATCCTGTGGCTTTGCTGTGACCACAAGATTTAAGCATGGACTTAGGGAATGGAAACCTTGAGACTATTTCTCCTAGGAGGGATTAGAAGTTTGCATGTTCAGAGACACTTGTAACTGAGAAAAYCAAATTCTTTGGGTACAAGCGTTTTACTTGACAGCTCAGGAAATCCTTGTCTCCAAAGAGCTTCTCTCCAAGCAAAGCCTTCTATGTCCCTCTTGGAAAGATTTGGATTGTAGCTGGAGACCTGATGGATTCATAGGATTGTGAGATAACTTGGTTGGGAATTGACTTCTAGTTGCTTCTGCTTTTATCTCCTGTTTAAAACAGTGTCAGATCAAATTTCTTCATCCAGGCACGTCTTGGACCTTTCCCTAGGATGAAGCATCATAATGTTGCTGGGAAACCTGTTAGGCTCTTCACTTCCTTTTTTATGAGAAAGTAGTTTTTTTAGTACCAGTCTGAATGTCTCCTGAAGCTTGTTCACTGTCATCATCCCACCTTCTGCTTCTCTGGAGGGGCTGGTGCTGTCTTTATGCCCCCTTTGTAGGAATGAAAAGGCTGCCAAGTGGTCTCCACTGAAGCTTTGTCACCTACAGGCTGAAAAACCATCTCTCCCTCAGCGTCCTCATGGAAAAAGTGCTCCAGCACCTTGGACAGGCTGGTTTCCATCCACAGAGTTGACCTCAGTTTGCTGTCTTTCCTGTGCTAGAGGGTGGYCAGAAACTCAATGTGCTGTTCTCACTGTGGTGAACAGAGGGCAAGTGGCTTTACCCATTTTGCCAGCTCTGCTTCTTTTCACACCATCTGGGATATCACTGGSTGCATTTTCTTCCAGGGCAGGCTGCTTCCTCACAGTTTTTGCTTTCTGTGTAGCAACCCCCTAGGCCTCTCTGAGCAGGTAGGAACTTYTGTTGTCTGTCTGGAATATAGGACATATTCATTAGCAACAGACCAAAATCTCCAGAGGAGAGCTTTAGGTAAATTATGGCTGGTAATGGCAAGAAGAAATAGGGTGAAAGAAAATGTTTCTTGGATACCTGGCATTATGTAAGAATTCATTACCACTTTCTCTTTTACTAGGAAAATTTGCTGATTGATGAGGAACATAACCTGAAGCTGATAGACTTTGGACTTTGTGCAAAACCAAAGGTAAGGGTGTCAGTTGCTATGATAGCAGAGCTTAATCAGCTACAGCACACACATAAAAATTGCAGATGTGCCTTCAGGGTGCAGTGCAGAGCCTTGCCCTGAATTTGAGTGGTTGGTGTAGTTGTCCCACTGCTAATTGCTTAGTAGGACCTTACCAGTGTGAGACAGTTTTTGTGCACAGAATATCAGTTTTTCTCCTCTTGCACTTCATCTTTCATCCCAATATAAGGCACATATTGCCTTGTGTGTAGAGTATCTACTCCCACAAAGGCTTGCACTGTAAAGCTTATGTTGGTGTCCATTTGCCCCCAGTAATTTTCAATAGCATGTGGCATTTTCATAGGCTTTGTCTATGGTGGAGATTGTGGATCAAATCAAATAGATTCCCCTTACCTTTACAAAGCGTCTGGATCCACATGGTGGTACTGAGTTGTTTATCAAGTTTAAAGTTCGTTTCTATGTTGCTGCTCTGTTTGTCATCTTCACATATGAGATGGGTGCTGGGAAGAAGGAATTTAATGGAAATAAGATCTTACAGATCCAAAGTCCACAGATTGCTTTAGCTGAGTCAAGTTAAAGCACCTTGCAGGAAATTGGGAGTATTAGACCACAATCTTGGTGATACAATYTCATCTCACTCTGATCTGCTTAAAACAAAGCCCAGGCTAAAAAATAACATGTTTTTAATAAGGAAGCATTTTAGTGGCTCTTCATGAAGTTATTGCCTTAAATATTTATATAAATATCCAACCAGCCTCCTGCCCAGTAGCTCCTGGATTACTAATTCCCAAATTCATCTGTTTTCTTTCTGGTCGCAAAGGGAAGTATTCCTATCACAGGAGGAGCTGCAGAAAAGGCTGTGGGGAGAACATGTGAAGGAGCAACTTGGGATCTGAACATTTATAGGAGTCTCCTGGTCTTGGACAGTTTTTGCCTGGTGAAGCCATATATTATACCAAAGCAAAATGTTAGGTGACTATATATAGACAGCATTAGAAAATGAAGCTTCTGAGGCCTTTAATATGTTGTTGCTAGAAGACACCATTTGRGCTAGAGCAATGCTTCTTTGTCATCAGTTTTGTCTTATTCTAGGGTGGTCTTGATTACCATCTGAACACCTGCTGTGGAAGCCCAGTTTATGCAGCACCAGAGCTGATTCAGGGCAAAGCATACATTGGCTCAGAGGTAGGTGATAAAACTGTAGGTTAGGGTGGTTTTTTCCATGCGCACCATGTATTTAAAACTGGTGAGATTCAGATAAACTCCCCTGGTGTCTTTCTTCACTGTTATGTTGCCTCAGTGTCCCTCAAAAGCTGTGTGACTTGAGAGTAGTCACAGCCTGGAATAGCTCCTGACCAAAGGTTATGCACCTGGCTTCTTCATCTCTGACTAATCCTTCACTGTTCCRAGGTGTTGCTCTACAAAAAATAACTGTTTTCTACCACATTATTCCAAACAGCAATTTGTTCTGTTAATTTTCCAAGTCTTGTTGCAAATTTCTATGCGGTCTCAGTATCTTGTGTACTTTGCCTTTGAAATCTGCTATGAAAACTTGCTCTTTTTACTGTGCAGTGTAGTAAAATTAAAGAGAACAAAAACTGTAGCATTTGTTCAGCTTTGATTCCATGTCTAGAACATTGGGGTCTGCTACATGCCCTTGTCAATCCATTCAAAATGCTGCAATTTCAATCTCCTCAAACTTCCTTACTGTCTGTGCTGTTGGATGGAGTCAGTCTTCTTTCCTTTACCTCCTTTGCACTACTGTCCGTGACCGCTAAGTCTTGCTTTCTTTTAGTTTTTCACAAAGTTGGTGCTTCTCAAACCTCCTTTATCTTTATGACTGAAGTGGGAGTTGAAGTATGAGGCACATAGACTTTGTCATGTRTATACAGAAAAGAAACAGTGTGACTTTAAAGCTGATTGTTACTGTACTGACAGCTGTCATAATCACATGCACTTTTGAGTACAAAATCCCTTCAGAGGAGTTTGATTTCCTTTTTGTCAGTGAATTCCTTGTAAGTTGAAGGTAATGCAGCACTTTGGTGACCTAAGAAAAAGGGTAATGGTRTTACTAGTGCTCCAGTTTCAGTGATTTGAAAATTCTGTGCTTTCACGAGTTCTGTCCAGAGCTAAGGAACCTACAGGTTTCATGTGGGCTTTGCCAAAAGGAGACAATGTGATCAGTCTCTAAGCCATTTTAAGCAGATGAGGTTTGTGAACTCTCACTTTTATTTTTTAGGCAGATATTTGGAGTATGGGAGTACTGCTGTATGCTCTGCTGTGTGGCTTTCTCCCCTTTGATGATGATAATGTCATGGCTGTCTACAGGAAGATCGTGGTAGGTATTGATGATATTAGAATACATGAGGAACAGGAATCACTAAGCGTTATGGGAAATTTTTACTTTCTGATTTGAGCAAAAAAGGCTTATCTGCTGAATTTTGTTATATTTTGCTTCTCTTTTGATCAGTATTTTATGGATTTGTTTCTGTTTTCCCTCAGCCTGTGCAGTACTCTAGCTTGGTCCTATGATACAGTAGAAAAGTGAGTTTCAGGAAAAGCATTTTCTTGCTAGTGAGCTGGACTTTTATATCTAAGTGTTCATATGTCTTCTCCCTAAAAATTACTAAAAATACTCTTCTTGAATGTCAGCCACTCTCATGTGTAGGAAAAGCAGGATTCTGGATCTGATATTATACTTTCCTCTTCCAAAAGGAGTTGAATAAATAGCTAATAGTACAATTAAGTCATTGATTCTTTCCCTCTAAACTCCTCTTGATGTGGCTAAACAACTGTTGTTCCTCATCACATATGCKTCTCCGCCAGCCACTTCTGAGCTGCCATAAAAATCTGTGTTAATGAGGCTTGGTCTGAGTTGGATGATGAAGAGCAGTGTAGAGTAATGCCTTTGTATTCCTCTACCTCATTCTCCTCTCACCAAGAGTCTGATATGTCTTTAAAAATACCAAAAAACTCTTCTTGAGAGTATTCAAGGACTACTTTGGCAGGGGGCAACTGATGCTGGTTTGCACAGGAAATGTTTTCAGGGTGCATAACAGTCTGAGCTCTATAAAGCACCTGATTATTTCAACAGAGAGTGAATTTTTAATCTGGAATTGGAGTACACTTGAGTACCTTGACAGAAGGAAGTACCTTGACTAGGAAGCGTAGTTTGAGTTATTGAAGAGAACTTTAAAAAATAAAAAAAAAGGATAAAAAGCAAAGACTATCTAATACAAAGAGATTGTGTAAAGGTGCTAATGTTCAGATGAGATGCCAGTATTTTACATGACTTCCCAGCTCATATAGTAATAGAATATCTTGAGTTGGAAGAGAGCAAAAAGGATCATTAAGTCCAACTCTCTGCTCTTTGCAAGACTACCTAAACTAAACCATATGATTAGGAGTCTTGTCCAAATAATGCTAGCAAGCACTTAGTTTCTCAGTGAAATTGCCATTAAGTAACAGGGTTGTTGAGCTGCTTTTCCCTCTCTGCTTGTGGTGTGAACTGTGTTGTCTACCCAGAAGGTCAGAGCACATTGAGAACGTGTCCACTTGTAAGCATGCTGTCATAGGATGACAAAATCCTTTTTGGTGCTCATTACACCACAATGCAGAACCTGGGGAATGATCCAACTGCTTAAGGCATTCACTAAGCTGAGAACTCAGATGTGAAAWGGAGATCTTAATTAAGAGTATCAAAAATTATTCTGTGTAGTTACCATACTCTAGACTGGACAGGAACTATGAACTGAGTTGTTTGGAGCAACGCAGTGTCTGGCAGTGGAATGAGTTGAAGTGAGCTGAAACAACAAATGAGGTTTTAAAGCTTGGTCTGTGAGCAAAAACTAATCATGTCACAGGTGTTAAGGTGCATACTTGCTATTTCCACTCCGAAATTGTTTTCATTTTATGTGGTTGTGAATTGAAAATTGTTTCAAATGAGGACACCCACTATTATGGAATTAGTTTCACACATTTTAAATCCTGAAATTTATTGTAATCTCATCTCGAACCTGTGGCTCCAAGTCAGATCTGCTTCTTAAATTTAAATAAAATCATATGCCTTACATGCAGTGTTAATTCCCTGGAATGTACTCTTCATTTGTGTATCAGTGGCTTGACTTTTTGACTGAAAAATTAAGCTGTGGTGTAACTACTGTAAAAATAGAATTACTTCTGATATGACCTTATGTGCTTGGCAGATATCATAACCTATTTACTATCCAGTATTACCCACAGTACAATAGATGAGAATTGCTCTTTGTTATGTTGGTGTTCTGTAGCATTACACTAAAGCCAAAATGTAGATTACCTGCATTACTTAGTTTCATAGTAAAGCTYTGTTGTAAAACGGCCTACAGAACTATTAGTAAATAACTTACTAGTAGTGTCTGTAAAGATGCAACTAAAAGTTGTTAATCTGTGATGTCAACACAATATTGTACTTAGAAATGTGGCTGCGTATGGTACTGTTTTCTTATTAAGGCATTTGTCCGTAGAAAGAAAAATGCCATTASAAAATGATAGTTATGTTACTTGACAATGACTTTGTGTTGATTTTTTCTTTTTATCTCAGTTTTCATTCAGAAATAAGTGATTCTTGGTGGTGAATTTGGTTTGGTTTCTAGCTACTGTTATGCCTCACTTCTGGGAGTTGTTTTTTTCAATTTTCTTCTAATCYAAAATTAAAGAGAAACAACTGTAAATTATTATCTTGAAAAAAATCTCACTTGCTAGATCTGACACCTTTCTCCTGTCTGCTATATGAGATTAAAGTTTAGCATTAGATGTAACCCATTCAAAAAAGAATATCCTAATACTGAGGATGGTGTAATTTTAGTGTCTGAAAAGTAGTGATTTCAGGGAATCTTCACATTGCAAAATGCTAATATCAGTCATTCATAATCCAGTATGTTTGCACTTCTAGAACTTCAGTATGAAGTTGATAGCATGAACCAAGGCAAGGGAGAAAGGAGCAGGTTAACTGCAAAAGTGGGCTGAAATGGAAGTGTCACACAAGCAGAGTGGACAAAAACTGCAGCTGGTGATTCAAGCATTTTCCTTACTAATGCTGCTGGGTTTTAGTACTGCCATGACATTTATGCAAGTCARTCTTTAAACAAAGTTCACACCTTCCTGCTGTTCTATTTTTTACAAAGTACAGATGTCACTATTGTCCAAGTAATTTAGTAGTTCCTTTTGAGGTTCAGTGTTAGTTCTAAATCCCCTTCTTTTTTTGCAGAGAGGAAAATACAGTACTCCAAAGTGGCTCTCTCCTAGCAGTACACTCCTCCTTGACCAAATGCTGCAGGTAAAAGTTCTTGTTTCTGTTCAATAGAGGTATAAAGTACTGTGTAATTGGTTCAAAACATTACATCAATGAAATATTTAAAAATATTCTGTGTTTAAATAAGAAGTTTAATTCTTACAATTTTTAAAGAAAATATTACTATTGCCTTCAGCAAAAAAATCTTTGGGAAAAATGTTTGATTTCAAAAATAATTAGCAAAGTTTACATGATTTAACAAAGTCTTCAAACTTTGCATTTGGTTTTTCATCATGTGCTATAAAAACAAGAGTTGTTTTGTTGCCCAAACATARGTTTGGGACTACACCTAAGGAATAAAGCCAATGCTGCATATCCCTGGGAGATCTTTGTAGCTGTAGGTTCCATAACTGCTCTTCACAGCTAAGATCTTTGAGTGTGAGCTTCCTTTTGTGAAGCTCTGAAAAAGTACTCGTTTCTGGTTTTGTCCCTAACCACCCTAACATTCTGGGTGGAAGATAAATTATTTCTTCACTTTTTCTCCACAATTTAAGTATCACTTTGATTTTTATGGRGCACCAGGTCGACCCAAAGAAGCGGATTACAGTCCAACACCTGTTAAGTCATCCTTGGCTCATGGAAGGCTTTTCTGATGCTGTTCAGTGGCAAAGTAAATACGCAGTAAGTACTTCAGTCAGATAGATACTAAAGTATTTCATGTAATATTTGCTGGCTTACTACCATCCTCATAGTGCATGGTATAAAATTGTTTGTTACAAGCTGAACTTTGAGATGGTTGTGGTTCTTTTCTGATTCTTTTAGCTGTCAAAATATTTTTACTTGGTCTTGATTTCTCTTGAGAAGAAATTTCATATGTGTTTTCCTTATATTCTTTGGCTGAATATGCAGAATAACTGAATTCTCATCAAAAAYTGAAGTCCTTCCACATATGAATGACCAGCTCCTTCCCTAGGCTGCTTGATCAGTACTTTCTTTAATGTGTAAAACACAAATATTCTGAAGGTCATGTTAGATGTGGTTATAGTTTATCTTGTATGTAGTCCTCAATGAAAATTGGAATTTTCAAAAATTCAAATGAAAATAAAAGAAATTTAAAATTTTCCKATTTTTAATTGGAAAATTTAAAATTTCATTGAAAGAATATTCACCCTGTCTCTCTGTCACTTTGTTTTACTTATGTCAGAGATGTACGCAGTATGGAGAGGAAAAAACCAAAATAATCTGGCTGTCWGCAGAATGTGCCAAGTTCCTGCATGTTGACAGCCAATGCTTCCCATTGCCACTAGATGCCACTGTTACCCCAAATAAAAACAGTTTGACTGTGCTGACACCATCAYTGCAACCTGGCTCTTGTAAAGATGGGCATAGCTCATAGCTTTGGATATTTATAGGCAGATGAAAGCATACCTTCCATTCTAGTAAAAATCTTACCAGCTTTTGGGTGGCTTATTTGAATTTATAAGCTCTCACCTGWGAGGATCAAGGCTGTGAAGTTGTTGAAGTTGTATGAGTTTTTCAGTGTGTTTCCTACAATGTTTAGCTGTGATACTAAACATTTGAAATACAGGGTCTAAAATCATAATTGACTATTGACTCAGCCCACTGGGTTTCACGACAGTGTCACTGTCAGATGTGGATTAGGGAGTAAATTGAAAACCTCACATTTCAATATCCATTGTGTTGTTGCAGCTGGGACATCTTGATGAGGACTGCGTAACAGAGCTTTCTGTGTTTCATGAGCAGAGCAGGGAGACTATATTGCAATTAATAAATGAGGTAAGAAGTTTGTCAGTGATTTACAGTAATTAAATACAGTAATAGAGTAAATAAATTTACTGTGTTATCAGATCAATACTTATATATTCCAAAGTATGATATTTTACATACATTTCAGATTTAAGGAGGCCCTGCAGAACTCTAGAATCTGGCTGTAGCTTATAACTACAAGCCACTATATCGGAAGATCAAATTTATTTATTTCTTTTTCTCTTTTAATTGTGATCTTCATGTTCCCTAAATCTTACTATTTGCTATATCCTACCACAATGGTAAAATCCTTATGAATCTCTGAAAGTCAGAATAGACTTGTAGAAATTTATAGTTGAACAACAGATACCATTTGCTCAGTTAACTCTTTGCTTTGAAATTGTTCAATAAAGAGTAGGAAAAGAAAAAAAAAATAGAAATATCAACAACAACACCCACACAGTCTAAAAAATACGGGGCTTTTTGAGTTGCTATTCACAGATTTCTAAAAATAGTGAGTATGTTTAATCATTTTTGATGACAAATTACAAAAGTTGAACTGAATACTTCTGGAAGAATTGTGCAAATGTTAGCACTAACARTGCAGGCTGTTGAAAAGACTTAAAACATGATGTGTACTCCAGCTTTTACCTGAATCTGAAAATTCTTCATTAAAACTGAATTTTCTGCTTTTTTGTACTTCTCAGCAGTGACAATAGTTTTGGGTTTCTGAAAACACTTGGGTTTTCCACATAACTGTAGCAGAAACAGACTTTTTAAATGGGTGTGATACTTACAACAGACTTGTGGACTTAATACTTTTTGTTCTTTAGTTATAGCAAATAATCAGAATAACCTGTTTACAAAGGGTAAAGTCTTTCCAAATAAGTTTATGATGTTTACATAGTCCTTTCCTGGAAGACTTCTAATCCCTTATTCAAACTAACTACATTATGCTGCAAACCCATCAGAAGTGGTGTGTGTGTTCCTCACATACACAGAGTTGCTGAAAATCATGCAAAAAATTGGCAGTTACYAAAGAATGAGAAGGAGTTACTTCCAAAAAATTTATACTCTTGCTGAAGTAAACTGTACTACTAGCTTTGCATTCACTTCAGTAGATAGATCTTCACTCCAGCATTTCCATGCTACTGCATGAACTGCAAACTAACTTGCAAACAACCAACATAGTGCCTTTTTCTTGATTTCAGGCACATAATGCAAATCACTTGAAGRCTGAAATTACAGTTATGTGTAATTTGGGTTGTATATCAGGTAGAAAAACTTGTAGAGACATAGAAATACTCAGAAGGCTGTGCTTGACTTGTATTGCAATGTTTCCAAACAGGAGATTAAAATACTTTTTCTTTCTTTCTCCCTGACCTCACAGTGGAAATATGACCACATGTCAGCAACATACCTCTTGCTTCTATCCAAGAAGGCTCGTGGCAAGCGTGTTCGTTTAAGGTTTCCATGTCTAACAGAGCATGCCAGTACCATGATGTCAACAGTCCTTGAGGTAAATTTGAGTTCAGCAGGACAGCATCTTGCTTAAAATCCTACTCGCATTGGCAAAGCTCTGCCTGGAGAGACATTCTGGTGCTCTAAACATCAGGAAGAGAGCATGAGCCTGAGTTTAGCTCAACTGGTTAGAGCATGGTGGTAATAACACCACAGGGATTTTGATTTTGTACAGCCCATTCACTTAAGAGCTGGATTTGATGATCTTTGAGGGTCCCTTCTAACTCAGAATATTCTGTGAAGTACACAGCCAAAGTTTGGGGCATTAAAGAGTTCAGCGGTCTCATTAACATGATTTAGCAAGCTAGGCTGCTTCTCTGGGTTGACTTCGCTGGAATAGCCATATATGAGGACTTGATGCATCAGGTGTTGCACAGAATCCCTCCTTGTTAATGGGCTCAAATCCCCTCTTTTGTGGCCTGGATAATTCCAGATCTTGTTCTGTGATGACTAACTGCATTCTGTTTGTCTCTTTTTTTTTCTACCTTGAGGGTTGCATTTGGTAAGGAAAATCTTTTGATACCTCATGATATGAGGTATCAAAAGATACCTCACCTGGGAGTGTTCTCTGAGATGACATAGGCACTATGGGAACTGGTGATCAAATCAGAGGGAGTCATCCCTTTCTCYTCTGTTTCATTTGAGAATATAATCCTAGAGAGGAAGCTGTTTACTTTGAGTAAAGGAAATGTGTTGCTGCTGMTTTTCTGATGATTTGGATTCTGAAGTAGTTTAGTATATCTTAGGGGAACTTCTATTCCTGTAGTTTGGCAGTGATAGGGCCTTTCAGAACATGGCTAGAGTTGCTAAACTCCTTGTAATGTTGTATATAATATGCAAATATATGTGACGTTGGCGATATTAGTCTATTTGACAAATTCCAAAGCATTCAGTGGAGTTGCAGACTTGTATAAGCTGTTTCCCCTTGAGACAAAACATCTGTGAAATGGTCTGAGTATGCTGCTTTCTGTGTTAGAGGCAAGCACTCAGAATACCTTATGTATCTGATTCAGTTACGTGTAAATCATTTCAGTTCACCCATACAGATTTTTTGGTATGAGAATTCTAGGACTACTAGAGCTGCATAATAGATAATGAATCGTAAGTGTTCCTGATTATACAAAATGTGATTTCTGTGATCATGGTTGGTTAGCCTTCTACACTCTTGATGATTAAGGTGGAGGTTCACTAGGTTCAGTTTTTCTCAACTGTTAAGCTACTTCATCTCTAGTGATGTCCAAGGTAAATTGGCAAATGCTACTAATTAACATACGCATTATGCCTTCCCAGATGATGGTGAAATTCATGCCTACACAATACAGCAATGTGTTAGTCCTCCTGCAGTGCTCAGAACACATTTAATTTGCCTGTGTGTAGCTTCTGGGTGAATATCAACTGAATTTGCTGGAACACCCAGCTAGCAAAGCTCTCTAGCTGGACCCGCTCTAATGCAAAGACAACAAGGCAAACAGAAGCTTTTACTTAGCCATTTCTGAATTTGGTGGCACAAGCTTGTACATAACACTGCTTGACTTCAAGATGTTTGATACAGAAGCATATTGCAAAATAGTCACTGTGCCATGAATTACATCTAGAACACAGCAGCTGAGGTATCCTAATCATGCATTCATGTTTAACGGAATGTGATTTCAACTACAGTATCATCTTCTTGTAGTTAGCAACCCTCTGGTAAGGGCTTTTGAGTAAGGTATCATACAAGCTCTAGAGCTTATCAGACAGCTCTCTATTCCAGTAGTAATGAGAGATCTGCTCATTGTGATATCCTTGATCATGGGACKAAAGAAAGTTACCTACCAGCAGAACGTAAGTTACTAAAATGTCATCCATTCTTGCTTTTTATAATGGTGTCCATTTCAGCCAAGGACTGACAATTTAAAATGACTGTGTAGAGTTTTGCTGTAATGGTATGAAGTAAGTCCTTGGGAAGAGTTTCCTGTAAGTAGCAAAAAGGTCTTAGAGACTAAGGATACTGTGATATATACCTGCTTGTATGTGGTGTGAACCATGAGGCTTTGCAACCTTGGCTGAAGTTACAAATCCCTTGACTTAATAACTTACAATTTTTGAGGAGAGCAGAGCTAGCRATTGGATGAAGGGCTCCAAATGCTAGTTCCAATTAGTGTTGTGGATTCAGCAGTCATATGTTTTGGATATATGTGTTTACCTTTATCCAGCCCCTTTTAAYCGTTACTTCATTCTTCTCTTGGATTCTTTCCAAATTTTTACTAGGACTTTTGGTAAAAGGAGGTTGTGGTCCAAGCCTTGAATTCAAAGGCGGCTATTTTTGTGAGTTGCTTCTCTTCATGACACTGGTCAAGAAAGATGATTTGGCAATGGTGCTTTGAGAAGAGTTTCACATCTTCCTTTGATACAAATGACAAATCTACAACAACAACAATAAAGTCATATTATAAAACCTAGGTCACCATCATGGGAATTTTCATTATTAGGAACTTAGAAAGAAATTAGATTTAGACTTTGATGGCAGTCTTTTCTGATGAAATCTTACTTTTAAGTGTGCAGTGGAATCTCAACTTTCTTTCCAGTCTGAAAAAACTGTGAAGATCTGCCAGAGTGCAGTGAAGTGCCATGGGTATTCATGYAATTTACAGATACAGCTTCACTGTTTGAAGAATCTCCATTAGAAAAAATTGATATAAATACTCATGGAATGCAGCAGGTGTTTGATATGGTGTTCTTAATCCAAAAGTTCTTTTTTTCATTATACATAAAAATTATTGGATATGTAAATGTTTGGTAGAATCTAGCCTAGTGGAGTTACAAACGCAGTTAAGAAGTGCTTTAAATATATAGCTGAACATACATTGTGCTTTCTTCTAGCTATAGGTAATTTGACTAAAACTTGAGCTTTGATCATCTAGAAAATGAGTAAATAAGGATTTTAAAACCAACAGGAAAAAAATAAGGTGCAACAAACAAGGTCTCAGACCCAGGCTAGAGCTGGACAAGTCTCTGAAGAAGTGCAGCCTCTCTATATTGGACAAGAAAATCAAATGAAACAATTAAAATTTTACAATTAAGCCAAAGGGAAATTCCTAGCTGTGCTTAGAGGAGCTGGTGAGGAATAGCCTTAAATGTGCAAGCTAAAGAATTTAGAAGAGCTAGTAAAAAAGCAGGAAATTACTTGCAAACCTTATAAGCGAGTTGTAGAGGGAATCAGAAGTATTGAGGAGTTTTTAACTATTGCTCTATAGTCAAGCATTGTATGATATTTTTATCCTGCTTCAGAATTTTCCTGTCTGTAATGTTCCTGAATGTGATCAGAATACAGCAAGGATGGCTTTTTTCTTTTTGTTATATCTCTTGTAGCATTCGAGGCCTGATGCCCAACTGGAGGATACGGAATTCACACTGTCAACTCCAGTGACAAGAAAAGTGGCATCAAAGAAGCATAAAAACAAAGAGAATGTTGAGACAGTGTCAGCTTTAAGAAATGAAGTGCCCTTTGCACTTCCTACTCCTAAGACTCCTCTTGCAAAGAGTCAGATTGAGACACCGGTACAAGCTGTTCCCTTTAAGGCACCTGCTTTCAAAGGTATGTAGAATGTAACTAATGAAAGCTTAGAACATATATGTTGCTTGGGAATTACTGAAACTCAAATATAAGCACAATATTTCTTCATCCAATACATCTTTTCTGGAGCACTTAAATTTTTTTCCCTATGTACCACACTGTTTCTTCTAGTACATCTGGTAAGGTGCTGCAATAGTTTTAACCATCCATCAGGGCATGTTACTTGTATTGCTGCTCACAATTATCATGTGTGAGCCCCTTTTGGTATACCCAAACAAGGAGCCAAGCATTGTGTTGTTAAAGCTTGCACCTGGTTCCACTTTTCCATGAAAATAGAGATTGCAGTTTCCTCAACACTGTTTTTCCTTTYTGATTACCTTGAAAGAAAATAAAAGCATACTTTTAAAAATTAAAGCATACTGCTTTAATTGCTGGTTCTAAGAGAAATACAGCTTTTGAATTTCTTATGGTTGCATATCAGTGTTTTCATAGGGGCTGTCCAGTATAGCAGTGAAAATGCTTCTGTTAACAACATGTAGGTCTTGCAGCTATGCAATAGACCACAGAAATTTATATAAATTATGTCAGCTTTTCTGAGTTACCAGAATTTTCTGTCATCAGCCTGTCTAGTTATGTATATATCCCATATGTTCATTACCATTTAGTTCAATGATTATCATTAAAATTTTGGTGTTGATTCTGGAAATGCTAACTCTGTCCTTCAAATGCCAAAGGCTCCTTGCAATAGGAGACCTCTTTCATTTCAGGTGCTAAGAAGCATTGTTCAGAGACAGTAAGTTTTTGCAGGAGGAAAATTCCTGATTTGAGGAATAAGGGATTTTGAACATACTGCTATTTAATGAGATCATTCATAAAGAATAGCAATACAAAAATTAGTTTATGAGTTTGCCTTAAAATTGTACATAACTTGAAATGTCTGACATCTGTGTATGTCTAAAAACAAAAGAGATACTACCCAAAATGGGAAATGTAAAAACARTTCTAGCTCATTTATTTGGTGACATTTCTGAGGATTAAACAAAGAAAGCTAATTCTTTGCTGCATTGAAAGATCTTTGATTCAGGAAAGTGGAAGAATCCACTGGAAATTTTGAGGTTGTTTGTCTGGAGCCGGGTGCAATTTTGTAGAGAGCTGAAAATTTGAACATTGAAGTTGGGTTTAATTGTGACAACTTATTTGCTGACTGTTTCACTTGGAGTTTTCTCCTGTGCCTTTAAAACCATGCTCTGCAGACACTGACYTTTTAGATCATTGTGTGGCATGTACATTGTATATTAAGCAATGTATTTTTTACCATTTTTATATTATTTTTATACTACATAATATATTATTGTATATTATGACTATATAAACTTACACCCCTCATATAAGGCAAACAGATTACTGAAGAACACAACTAGTCAATGCAGTGGATTGCTCCATATTTATTCATGGACCAGCAGCAGAGCAAGAAAGCAATTCTAGTCCTCAAATTTCTAATACTGAACTGCAATGGTTARTCCTAAGGTTTGACTTGTAGAGCCCTGGGGAAATCAGTGATAGTTTTAATTTGTAGAGTAGAGGTAGTATTAAAAACATATTTTATAATTCCCAAAATATAGACCTGAGATAGAAAAGGGGGTCTGCTGTTAGAACTACAGAATTGTAGAGAACTGTTAGAACCGTTAGAATTATTAATAAAGATATCATCAGTGAAGAAGAGAAAATCCTTTTACACAAAGACATATCTGGTTTGGCTTGGACATTTTCTTTCAGAGAGTCAGTTCACTGCAGTCACCCCAATTAAGCAACCTGCTAACCCAACAAATGCAGATGAATTGGCAGCAGATGAGATTCTTCCTGAAAGAAGGTAAGTGTCCAYTTGTTTCTGTACATTCCTGATTTGGAGCAGGACTACCTTTATCCATGTGCTGCCRGGAAAGCCCTGTTACAACAGCAAGCTGCTGTTCCTATTCTTTCAGTAAAAACCTTTCTAAAACSTCTTTTTACAGTCACCAGAAAATAATGAAGGTAGAGAAAAATTTTAAAACTATGTAACTCAATATCATCTATTTTCTATAACGTAGGTGCCTTCTTATTCCAGGTCTCCAAAGAACTGCAATTCCTAGATACATCTCTGGGTTTAAACTTCAACAGGCTTTCAAACAGAAACTCCTATAATMCATTGCACTTGATTTCATTTTCTTTGTTCTGTCATGTCTGGTAATATTTTAGTGATATCTTCGAAATAATAGGTTTTTAAGACRGAGGGAAAAATAACAGATTAATTTGTTCATGTAACAGGTGTCAGTCAGTGGAATTAGATCTCAACCTTGCACATGTGGATAGCAGCCAAAAGAAGAGAAAAGCTAAAATATTTGGAAGTCTTGAAAGAGGCCTCGATAAAGTAATCACGATGCTTACACCAAGCAAGAAGAAACGATGCACTAGAGATTGTCCAAGGAAACTTAAGGTATGGTTGCTGCAAAGGTCTTASATAAAGCAAGTATTATTATAATATTAAGTAATTATATTAGTTATGTATTAATTGTTATCTTACAATAATTATGATTGAAAACATCCAGTAGCTTCAGAAACGGTTTTGTGAAAGCTTCTGTGACCTGTCTTGCCTGAATTCTACAYTAAAGTGCTCGTACAGTATTGCTGATAACAAGACAGTGCCCCCGTTACCACATTCAGTTCGTCTGGGGTTCAGGCAACAGATCCAYGGAGGAGTTTGGCCCTTGCTGCTTATAGCCCATCTAAACCAAATGTGAAGGAAGCAGCATGGTTTGAAAGGAGAACTACTGGCTAGCTTCTAATAATGTTATTTGTATAGACATTGCTCACTAAAATGTGAGACATTGCTCATTAAAAGCCTTTTCTCCTTCTACTGGAGAAAAGGCACAAAGCGTGCACAGGTTGATGGCCACTTGTGACAGAGGGGTGAATAAGAGACAGTTAACAGGCTGTACTGAACTGAGGGGCATAAAATAACCTTATGTTCAACCTCAACATGAGGAAGAGCTTCTTTACATTGAGGGTGGCAGTGCACTGAAACAAGCTGCCCAGGGTGGTCATGGAATCTCCCTGTCTGAAGACATTCTAAGCCCACCTGGATACATTCCTGTGAAACCTGCTTTAGGGGATCCTGACTTGACAAGGGGATGTGATTGCATGATCTACAGAGGTCCCTTCCAACCCTAGTGATTCTGTACACATTGTTCAAATGCAACTTAAATACTTCAGAAGCTATACAAGAAAAAATTTGTACTTGAATCTTTAGGCAACATGTTTGAKAAACATAATTACCCTGAAAGAGGGCAGGTTGTTTATCAAGGCATAAGCAGTTGTGTCGAAGCAAATGATGTGTCCCTTCAACTGACTGGCTGCTGGGATACCTKCTACACACTGAGAACTGTCTGTCAATCATGCACATTCAGGACAAGATATTGGGCTACAAACCTGACCAGCCAATCAGACAGGAGTCTAGACTGTGCAAATAATCCAGGAAGCTGAGCAACTGGAAGCTGTATTCTTTCTCTAAATGCCTTTAGTCTCRTGCCTCAGTTTCTCTTGTCTATAGTCTATGCAAAATTCCTGAGGCATGTCTAGAGATGCTGGGCTACAGTATGGCAAGACAGTGTTACAGCAGTTTTGTCAGAGGGTTGTGTACATTTAAATCCAAATAAAGACCACAAGAAGCACTCTTCAACTGACTTTGCATCCTCATCCTGTGTTAATTTTTCAAGCTTTTTTTTCAGTCTCATCTTRTCTCAACTGCTTCTGTGACTTCAGAAGCCAGATATAGGACATGTTGTAACCTCTTTTCTTTATACATGAAAAGTTGCCTGGTMCATTGCCTGCTCCTTGTTATCAGAAGCACTGGGTCTCAGCTTTCGGCCATTTCCCAGCTCTGGACCATACAGCAGGGTGATAATTTTGGGATGTTCAAGCATTTGTCACCATGGTTAGCTGATCTGAAATTTCCTTCGTGAAAATTTTTTGCAATGTCTTCAGTTTTAGGAGAGAGATTTTTATTWTTTTTATTCCTTGTTTCAACAAGCCAATGTTACTCTTAATGTTACTTTCAGGCARGCTGTAACATTACCACCACTCATCTGCTGAATCCAGATGAACTGTTGAATGAAATAATCATTGTTCTTTCAAAGAAGCATGTGGAATATGTTCAGAAGGGGTAAGTGTAAAATATGATTAGTTCAACTTGTATTTGTCTAAATGGTTGCTAGTCCAGTCCTTAAAAAACAAAGTATTTAAACTTAGTTTCTTGACCCTATTGTAAAATAATCTTTATAGAAAGTGTACAAAGCACTAAATAAATATGTGGAATAAAACATGCCCGAACAGTGCAAAACTATGTTAAGTGTCTTCTAGCAGAGTTCTTTTACCAACAGATATAAACCAATAGTAGCAGGGTAATGCTTAGGAAAAAAATCACATCAGCCATCTCATGTGAAATTTTAAATACTAAAAGTTGGTTTAGGTACAGTCACATGAACAAATGGGACAATTTTGGAAAATAGTGTAGATACCTTTTAACTCTCATTCTTGGCAGTTAAAAGACATTAGCCTTTAGGCAAGAGGTCAGTACATTTTAAAATGTGTGCAGAAGCCACACAGCTTTTTGTGGATTATTTGAATTTGTACTGTTTTCTAGCTACACTAAGCTACTGATTGGTTCTTACTTTTGATCAAACTGAAAGACTATTTCCTGAGTTCCCAATGCATGAAATAACCATTGTGCCCGCTWTTCAATATGTATTTTCTCAAGTTCTTGAGTATTTCAGTGTTGGGTATTGGTAGAACATCAGAGTATACATGAATCCTCTGATGCATTTCCAAACTCATAATATGGAAGGATGCTGGATTGCACAGCAGCACCTTCTTCCATTGTAATCATTCAAACTCTGCATTCAGTTTTTCCTATTTTCACACCAGCTGAGCTGCAGCCAACAGAGTGTTCTTGTCTAGGAAAAACATGGGAACCTTCTATCGCTCCAGCTCTGAGGAGAAGGGCCGTTGGCTAGCAGGGGTTCTTGTGGCAGTATGGGACATTGGTGCTCCATATTGGTCCTAGGGCATAATAATAAATATGGTGCCCTGAAACTACAGTATTTACAAAGCTCTCAGGTGACTAAATTGTGGACTGTTTCACAATATTCTGAACAGCAATGGGGTATTTTATTTAAAGTGCTTCTACTGATTTAAAATAGCATTGCAAAACAAATATGGAATGGTTCAACAATTCTTCTGTTTTTTCTTCTGTTTTACAGTTATACCCTGAAATGTCAAACACGGTCAGATTTTGGTAAAGTAACTATGGTGTTTGAGTTAGAAGTATGTCAGCTCACTAAGCCTGAAGCAGTGGGTATCCGGCGACAACGGCTTAAAGGTGATGCCTGGGTCTACAAGAGGCTGATAGAAGACATCTTATCTAGCTGTCAAGTGTGAGTGGCAGAGTCTTTTATCACGATGTTTTAGAAAGGTCTTTTCAGACAAGTAATTCTTTCTCACAGTCACAGCTATATGTGAAAAATCTGTCATCTTGGGTTTTTAACCATCCCTCCTTGTACATATTCCTTCTGTATGCTTCCTTTACTATTAGGTTTATAATAAATGTTCTGCAACTGCAACTTTTCAGAAGCAAAATTCTGTAAGCCGTTCCTTTGCTTACTTTTCACATATCTGGGTTTAAAAAGTACTCGTTTTATGTGCTGAAGCTTATTGTTGGATGTCTTCAGTTATCAAGTGCATGGTGCACAGTAATAGTCATTTGCATAATTCTCTTCCTGTCTCTGCTTAAGTAGGATTTATTGAGATCATTAACTAAGTCACAGCTGTGGTTCCCAGAGTTACACTATATGCTCAGTGTTGTACAAAATAGGACGGGCTTCAATAAATGTGAAGTCAAGAGTGCTAGGATTTAAACTGATCCCATATAAAGCGTTGCGCTATCTTGTTATGAAGCCTCAGTGATGCTTAACAAGCTTGTGCACTTTCTGATGCTCTTGTGTTAACGTGATGATAGGAAGATCTCTGAAGAACYCTACCACCTTTGAGCTGTTCTGAATGGAGAAAGCATTTGTCAGCCAACTGTCTACAAGGAATTGAGTGACACCTTTAAGAGAACTTAAGCACCAGAAATAAAACTAGAAATATGCAGAACAAAGCAAGAACATCTAAGAGTTGGCTAGGGGGTTGCTATCATATCTTAAAAACAGATGCATGTCTCCCTATGCTTTTGCTGGGTGTTGTGTGGAGTGTTTAATTCTGCCTTTAGTTGTGCTACAGCAGAAACCACACCAGGCCAATCCCAAGCAGCAGCAGTGGGAAGACACATGGTGAAGCCTTTCTCTATGCGATGACATTTAGTGATACTTAGACAAATTGACAGTGTGCTGAAGCTTTTTCTTAAACAGGAGTTAACTGCCATTTGCTGCATATAAACCCCACGTTATTYCTCCTTAGCTAAATCCTGAGGCACATCCACCGAAGGGCTGGGTGGGTGAGAGGGCTGAGCATTGTTGGAAGCTTGTATTGACAGACATGAGATGTGGCTGCTAATGAAAGCTGTCTGCTTGTTCTCTGTGACCATTACCTCAGGAATTGGAGGGTTATTTTGTCTGTATCAAGATAGAAATATCCATCAATTTTCTTTCCAATGCCAGATTGTCCAGTTGCTACTTTAGAGACAGGTAAAGGAACAGGAACATTTTTAGCGGATTTCYAGAAAAAGAAATGCTGGGAAGGAAGGAGAGCAAAGAGAGAACTGCTGCTCCTCAAAGTGTTTCTGGTCAAGAACATTTGACGTGCAGAAGGGACTAGTAGGAAAAGTGGGACAACGTGAACAATGACACAAACCCACCAGAGAGATGGTAAGAGAGGTAGTYATGAGAGCCAGGGGTGGCTGGTCACATTAGTTGATAAGAAGGTGTGGAACATGATCATGTTCACTTTGGAAAGGTTATCTAATCAAGGACCTTGTCAAATGGGATACTAAGGAAAAGTCAGGAAAGGGAAAGTCAGAAATTAAAATTGAGGGATGCAAATCTGACAGGCAGTCCTGCAAGAGGAGTAGGACTTGATAGTTATGATTCCCTTCAACTTGACACATTTTATGTCTAGTCTGTGACAGAAAGACAACAAAACAACCCTGTCAATCACAGCAAGTGCAGGAGCTCTGGAGAAACTGCATCAAAACAGAACTTTGCACTTAGTGAGGCTGGAATCTTGAGGGTCTGGGGTGTTGAGTGCTGGTGCAATGCTGCCAGCTGATGGGGCAATGCACAGAGGTCTCAGCCTGGTGCTGGCTATGCCCTCCCCAACCCAGGTCTGTACGTGTGTTCCCCAGCAAACGAGAAACTGAACCGGCAATAAAGTGGGAGGCTTCAGGTCCGGGCAGGGGTGTCACATGGAGGGTAGGTGCTGGTTTTGAGGGGGACACACAAGCCTGGAGTGTGCCCATAGGCCAGTGTGTAAGTGCTGCATGCTTACAGTGAGCACCACACTGAGCCAGATAGTGAGCAGGGGACCCATATGGAGTCTGTGTCAGGGTCCAGAATAGGTTCTGGGGTACCCTTGACTATGCCTGTGGTGTAGTAGGCAACTATGCTCTTGACATTCATTAACTGCTAGTACTGAAGTATGAATGGCCATTCCTCCTGCCAGTGCAGGAGATCTCATATGTAGTGAGTAACTGGTACATGAATTAAAGATTTGTTTTGGTAAAAGGAGAGCTAGCCTATTTTTCTAATAAATTGGTACTTAAAGATTCACATCAGCACTCAAATACTTTCGGTATTCCCAGCTCCAATGTGACACTTCTGTTTGGTTTCTGCATGCTGAAATTTGAATCTGCTAAATATCAGATATCAGTTGGAAATCAGCTAAAACTGTCAGTGGAGCAGCTGAGAGTTCTAG
The DNA here is from genome assembly GCA_002167245.1 of Sporophila hypoxantha. NCBI lineage: Eukaryota > Metazoa > Chordata > Aves > Passeriformes > Thraupidae > Sporophila > Sporophila hypoxantha. Next base: position 106,566 of record NDFG01000176.1, read on the forward strand.
CTGATGTGTATCTGGAGTGCTTCAGTATCATSTGATCTCTGATTTTCCTTGCTTTCTTTTTTCAATACAAACTTCTCCCGAAGAATTTGGCTTCTGCCTGGAATTTGATCAAAATGAAGAAAGGATAGAAGATGGAAGGGCTGTGAGAAGGAGGCATATRGATAGCAGTTTTGCTAATGAATAGCATGACATGTTTTGAATCACCAGTCGCAGTCATAAAGTGCAAGGGCTGAAGAATTGAAACATTTACTTGCCTTTGCATTCCTTGAGTTTTAAATTCAAGAATGACAACAGAAGTATACTGTAATACCCCAGCTGCCACRGCTCAAAAGCACATTCTCTGTGTGTAACTGTCTTCTCCCCATGGTGACAAAACTAATGTTGTGAACAGACAAGAAGTAATTAGGACGTCTTGTTCCTTCTTTTTAAGCTAAAGATCGCTGATTTAATTCACATCGTCTTACAAGTTTGATGTGTGAAATAAGGTTCTTCTTCATAGGCTACCATACTGACTCTTTTTACTAATATTCCTTGCTGTGAATGCATAACATTTGGTGATAGGAATTAGAAAACAGGCAAGAAAGAGGAATCATGTATACCTTTTTTTTTAAACCAAACTTCTGCTACTATATCACTAATTTTTTTTTTACTAACATTGCTGGAAATCTATGTCCACCTGATCTCAGTATTGCTGGCAGGGGGTCTATGTACAAATCACGAACAGGACAGGACTGCTGGGGAAGGTGTCTCAAGCTGCTATATTTTCCAGCATCAGTCTCATTATGACAATGTTTATGACAATGGGGAGATACCAGCAGCTCACATCCCTGCCAGCAGACAAAGAACTAAATGTTACAACTTACTTTAAAAGTTTTTTGACTAATCACACAAATCAAAACCATATTGACAGTAGTTCTATCCAACTACTACAAGCATGCATACCTTTTGTTAAAACAATGCTTGCTTATTTTGAACATACTTGTTTATAAGTCTTAAAATATAACWCACAGAACTCCYTTATCAAGCTTAGAACTTCCTAATATCTTGTTAAATATACTTTTCTGTAGCTTAGGGAGTTATCCTAGCCAAGCATTAATACACAGACCATTATTCTATTTGTTCTTACTTTCTACTTCTTATATCATTTTTCTGCTGACAAATCTTATGGCTATTGCTTAGCTCTAATTGCAGTATTGCTGTCTCTGAGGCCTGTCTTTTGCAGCTTTCCCAAAACCCTCTGATTTTAAGGATTCCCACAATTCCCCCTCTCGAACATAAAAACAAAGATTAACAGATAAAGGAGCTATGTAGATAAGCAGAAGCATGGGTTGTGTGCCAAGCTCATGGAAGCCTTTGCACAGATAAACACAGGGCCAGAAGGTTTGTCTTGCTTGCCTGCATTCACTCAGCTAGGTGGTATAATATCATGGGTCCTTAAAGCATGCTTGCTTTGCTATTCTTAGGGATGTGTACTAATGTCAGTCCCTTGTAATTTGTTTTGGAATCTAAACTCAATTTACATTCATTACTCAATTTACATTCATTACTGGTTTGGGCTGGGATTGAGTTTATTTCTTCCCAGGAGCTGGTACAAGGGCATGTTTTGGTTTTAGGAGGAGGATAACATTGGTAATACACAGACATTTTAGCTGTTGCTGGATAGTGCTTAACCTAAGTCCGGGGCTTTTCAGCTTCTCATGCTCTGATAGTGAGCAGTCCAGGGGGCACAAGGATTTGGGAGGGGGCACAGCCAGGARAGCCAAACCCAACTGACCCAAGGGATATCTCCAACCATASGGTGTCATCGTCAGCATTTAACCTTGTGGCGGTGTTGTGGTTTGACACTGGCCAAACGCCAGGCATCCATGAAAGCCACTCACTCACCCTCCCCTGCTGCAGCTGGGCAGAGGAGAGAAAATTTAATGAAGGGTTCATGACTTGAGATAAGGGCCAGGAAAAAACACTCCAAGGGCAAAACAGGCTGAATTTAGAAATATCAAGTGAACTTATTACTAACAAAACCAGAGCAGGAAAATGAGAAATAAAATAAGCCCTTAAAAATACCTTTTTCCCCCTAACACTTCCTTCCTTCCAACAGGGGGTGGGGGTCGGCTCATCACACAAGGTTTTCTTCTGCTTGGCTTAGGGAGAGAAGTCATTCCCTCATGAGACCATGGTCTCCCTTCCCATGGGAGGCAGTTATCTGAGAATTTCTCCAGTGTGGTTCCCATCTCACAAGCAGCAGTTCTCCCAAAACAGCTGGGGGAGGGGGGACGACACTCTTCCATGAGGTGTAGTCCTCCAAGGACAGGCTGATCCAGTTTGAAAGCAAGGGTCCCTTCTCTCCACCAGGTCTCCCACTGCATCACAGCCTCCTCTGGGCATKTGCTGCCCACTCTGGCATGGGCACCTCCTCCAAGGGCTGCAGGTGGATCTCTGTATCCCCTGTAGATCCCCATGGGCCGCGGGRGCACAGCTGCTTCACCATGGGCATCTCCACGGCCTACAAAGGAATGTCAGCTCCAGTGCCTGAAGCACCTCCTCCCCTTCCTTCTGCATTGACCTTGGTGTCTCCATGTTGTTTCTCTCTCAGGTTCTCACCTCCTCTTCTATAGCTGGAATTAAAACTGCACCACCACCTTTGTTTTTGATTTCTTCTTAAATATGTTATCACAGAAGCATTASCATCATCTCTAATTGGCCCAGCCTTGGCCAGCAGCATATCCATCCTCAGAGCCATCAGGGATTGTTTCCGCCAGACATTGTGGAAGCTTCTAGCAGCTTCTCACAGAAGCCACCTCTATGGCCCCCACACTACCAAAAATCAGGCCATGCAAAACCAACACAGACAAGAAAGAAGAAGGGAGGGACAGCATTTGTATTCTTGAGTTCTGGTTAGGCATGAAGGAGTCTTGTTGTCATGGGTTTGTCTGAGTACCTTCCTGCCCATGGAAGGTGGGGATTTAATTCCCTGATTRACTTTGCTTGTGTACTTTTTCTTTACCTATTAAACTGTCTTGATCTAAAGCCAAGGGTTTTAACTTTTACCCTTCCATTTCTTTCCCCCATCTCACTGAGAMGAAGTTAGCAAGTGGCTGTATGGGTCTGAGTTGTCAGCTGTGATGAAATCAAGACAATTGTACATGAACGTTGCCTTGACATTACCGTTATGCTTAAGTCTTATCTCTTGATGATGCTACCATTCGTCCAAGTATATGAGTCATTACACCTTACCAATGTATGATTTGTAAGACTGAATTCACCAAACTTTGGGGCCATATCTTGACTCTCCATTTCATCATCCRGGTGTTGAGGTGATCTTGGTTCATCTTCTTCTTTTAAAAGCAGATGGTGCCTATTCTTGTAAGTTCCTGTATGGGTTTCATGCAATAGCCACAGTCTTTGTTCTTTTTCTACCAAAACTACTGCTTCTAGTTTTTTGTGCTGTGGATATTCATGCTCTTTCCGGTGTACATGTTCTCTGTTTCTCCTTTCTGTTCCTATCCAATCATCTTCAGTTTTGGGTCCATCATGACAAGAAAGATACCTGTCTGTTGATGAGGCAGCATCAGTGGCYACTGAGATAGGTCTAAGAGTGAGAGTTAGGTTCAGCTGTACAGGGGGGTACCTGATCTCGGGGCTACTCAAACAGAAGCCACCAGCCCCATCCAGACCTGGAAGCCCTTGCCAGCCAACCAGTAAAGAGGGGACAGTGCCAGAAGTAGCAAGGGAGATTTAAATGGTTCTAGGGAGTGCAAATGATCCAGAACGAGGAGAACAGGAGTGAGCAAATGGGAACGTGCCATATCAGTTTCTATGGACAGGATAAGCAGGAAGGGCTGCTCTTCAGCTCTCTGCAAGTGGCCAATAGAGGCAGATAACAGACCAAATAGTTGGTGAAGGACACAAAGAGATCTTTTCAGCACCAGTCTTAATAGTGTATCCTCTCTCAGGTATAGTTCTGGCATGCCACAGAGCTGCTCTGGTTTTGGCATGGCCCTGTAGCTGCTGAAGTCACTTCACCAGCCATGTCAGAGGCCTCCAGACAGCCAGACCCGCTGATGCTACATACAGCTCTCCAAGTCTCAGGTTATCAGGAGCGCTGGATGCCTCTCTGTGAGGCTCAATGATTCCTTTTTCAGGTGTTGTCAATGTGCTGCATCACCAGATGAAGAAACAACYAAGGCAAGTGAATACACAGTATTCAAGAGAATGAGAACTTGATGAACTCTCAGAGGTGCTACAGCCTAAGGAGTCTTGAACTTCTGTTTTAGTAAAGAGCCAGATGGATTCAGAACACTGTCATGTATCTAGTCAATGGCCTATTGAACAGGAGAGCTGGAAGCTGGTCTCTGCCAGTTCTAGGAGAAAACCTCTTCCTCCTGAAAACATGATGATGACCAGTAGGACTGGAACTTTTTAGAACAGGTAGGAAGGCCTGSAACCAGAAAGAGTCCCAGTGCCCTGAGCTGAATGACCATAGTTTGAGAATGATAAACTCACAGTTGATCCTGAAGTTGTAGGGATCTGCTGCACCAGCTGCATCCCTTTAAATCTATGGAGCCTGATGGGATTCATCTGAGACTACTCAAAGAGCCGGCTGATGTAATTGTGAGGCTTCCCTCGATACTTGAACAGTCTTGGATGTCTGGAGAGGTCTCAGTTGAGTGGAAGCTCTCATGAAGTGCAAGAAGGATGACCCTTCAGTGCCTGATAAGGTTATGGAGAGTATTCTGAGAGGTATTGAAAAAACATCTGAAGGACTACATAGGCATAGGTCACAGCCAGCATGGTTTAATGAGAGTTAAGTCTTGCTTATCAAATCAGATTCRTTTCCTTGACAAGGTAACCCACCTAGATGATCAAGGGAAGCCAGTAGAAAATAARCTTTTTGGATTTCAGTAAAGCTTTTGATACTGTGTAAAGAGACTTAAAGATCACAATTTCCTCAAACACTAAAATTGCTGAAGACTCTACTGTAGCAAACTGTGCAACTTCTCATCTGTCACCACCAAAACCCACTCCCCCATTTCCCTCCCCACCATTCCCCCTCCCCCTTTCTACCCCACCCCGAATACGCCTCCTGGATTCCTGGAATTTGGACTGTGAGTTAAGCCACCTAATGGGAACTTGAGATAATAGAAAGGTGATACTATCGTCCATTTATCTCAGGCCTGAGAAAAGGTAAACAAATCTTTAGGAGACTGTATCCACAAGGAAAGTGCACTCAGCAGCTAGGGTGAAAATCAGCTCTGACAGGTCTTGCAGGGGAATACCASAGACCACTGATTAAAGCAAGAAACCCACTGAAATAAAAGAAGAGAAAGACTAAGCATGGGACTAAGTAGCATTAGAAGAGAAAGAATCATTTGACCAATAGAATACAAGAACTGTGTAGTCAATGAGCATTAYTTTCTTTGTTYCTAAAARGTATAAAAGGTGAGAAGTTTTGAGCAACCTCAGGACCCCTACCARTAAGAAGCCCAGGGTGAAGAGGGATGTTGTCTGAATCCACAGGGATAGTGACTATCTCTCTACTGCATCTGTCTCTCTGCCCCCTGCTGTCCTTTCTATTTTTTTTAATCTCTCTCTACCTCACATTTATTGTTAAATAAATCCATACTATTGACGGGTGTTGCTTGCACCTTAATTTGGGTAGAGGCATCTCCCTCTGATAATCAGATGGCAATATATTGCCTCTCACAGGGTCCTTCTAGACAACTCAGTCCACAGCTGGATAAGCACACCATGCAATGGGTGAGCAGCTGGCTTGTGGGTCACAGTGTGACTGGTGCAACATCAGGCTGGCAACAGGCCACTAGTGTGGTTCTGCAGGGTTCCARCCTTGGCCCAGTTCTCTTCAACATSTTCATAAACATCGTGGATGCAGGACTCAAAGGGATGGAAAATAAATTTGCAGATGATTCAGTTACAGGCTGTCCAGGAAAGTAGTCATAGGACCAAGCTTGACAGAGTTCAAGAAGCATTTGGACAACWCTCAGGCACATGGTGTGATTCTTGGGACTGTCCTGTGCAGAGCGAGGAGTTGGACTTTGATCATCCTAGTGGGTTCCTTCCACCTTAGAATGTTCTATAGATTTGCGGGATTGTGTCCAGAAAAGGGCAATGGAGCTGGGGAGAAGTCTGGAGTAGAAATCTAATAAGGAGCAGCTGAGGGAGCTGGAGGGGTTTTCTCCTCTGGACAAAAAGAGGTTTAACCTTTTTGTTTTCTACAACTCCCAGACTGAAGGTTATAGCAAGATAGGGATTGCACTCTTCTCCCAGTCAACTAACTGCAGGATCAGAGGAAATGGCCTCAAGTGGCAACAGGGGAGTTTTGGACAGGTATTAGAGAAATCTTCTTCATTGAAGTGGTGTTAGGTCACATGGGGTGGGGGAGGGGAAGGAGACAGAGGCCACTCACCCCAGAGATTCGTAGGGTGCCGAGAGCTTTATTTTCCAAGCCCTCCTTTATCTAAGGCATTTGAAAGARCCAGTCTGGATGTTCTCATTGGTTTGAATCCCATGCCCCTTCAGGTCCTGGCCAGTGAGGTGACTGCAGCATTGGGAGATATTTGGTTGGCCAACACCCTTGTCAATCACTGTAACAAAGTCAAGCCTTGGCACAGGCTGCCCAGGACAGTCATGAAGTCGCCATCCCTGTAAGTGTTCCAAAGGTGTGTGGATATGGCACTTGGGGACATGGGTTAGTGGTGGTGCTGCATTAACCCTTTTATGTATTTGATCTTAGAGGTCTTTTCCAACCTTAACGATTGTGTAATTCTGTGATCTCTTACTTACTATGCAAACTTATGTAGTGCCTCCTACAGTTTGTGTCAAGGCCACTAATAAATATACTTAGAAAGAGTAGTCCCAGACCAATTATTGAAGAGCCTACCAGAAGTTCTACCCTCTTCAGCAGATGATCTTTAATATTTTTACTCCCTTATCTCAGTAATTCATGGAGTAACCTCTGTCCTTCTGGCAATTGCATTTACTATCTATTGCAGTATGAAGTGCCTTTTGCCTTTTTGTAACAGATTTTTAAGAAAACCAGTTCTCAAAGCAGGACTGGAGTAATTTTGATATCTTAAACTGTGATATGTTGATTTTATTTTGAGGAACAGACAACAGGGAACCCTTCCTATTTTACCCCTACAGCTCACCAGTTCACATGTGTAAATTTTTTTTCCATTCAAAGCTTGATGTGCAGATCCTTTTTAAAAACTGTGCTTTAAAATTATAACAAGGAAGATATTTCATAGAGATTGTCACTCTTGTTGCTTTTTTTTTGTCTCTTTCCTTCAGATCTTGTCTAACAGGATGGCTTTTTATAAGAGTAGGTGGGTAGATAGCTCAGGTGCAAGGGTCAGAGGAACTCCAATGAGAAATTGCAGCTAGTTCACTTTAGGATAGAAACATCTGTGTAATCTGAGTAGACYAATAAATTCTGAGAAGGGAGAATCAAAATATGTTTTCATATTGAAGTCAAAGCAATTACTGAGCTCATAGAGCGAGTTTTGGTGTAGATGCAATGCAAAGGAAAACCACACAGACTAGGCTATCCAGGCTTGGTCAGGGTTGAGGCTATTAGTCTGATGGRTTGCCTTTTGTTTGAAGTCAATATACTAACTAAGGGAATTACAATACTATATATGAAATTTATGAAAACAGCAAGTTGAAAAAACAACTGGGAATGCCATATGGAAAGTTCTTCCACTGTCTAAATGCAGCCAATTTTTTTGTTGGGAGAGATGGATAATAAAATRTTAGTTGTTTTGTTATAATGTATTTGGTAGTAGCTGCTGGTCCCTAAAGCTTTCAGTTCCGGGTGTTTGAGAGCTATAATAGCAAACAGGCTTCAAAAAAGTTTTGCATTAAACTCTTCTGTTCCTAAAGTCTGCTCAATGTTTTGGAGATGTTTCCCATGACCTCAGAACACATCTTTACATTCACATCTGACACTTGCCATCCATCCCACATGGCACATCCCACCCTTCTGCAGGTGKAGGCATTGCATGGAACTGCACAGCACACTGATCTGTTAATGATGGTGCAAGAAGAAACACCCCACTGACAAGTCTCTAGCTGGGCCTGAGAGGTATGAAGGCACTTACAGACAGGATGTGTTCCTTTTCATTTCTGAGCACAGGAGCAGGAAGGAGATTCTTCCCTTTAGGTATGATGGCAACTGCGCTGCTTAGAGCATCAGGTCAAGGGACAGTATTTCCCCCACAGCTGACATCCTACCTGCAGCACTGGGAGTCAGAATAGGTGAGCTGCAAGTTCTTAGTGTTTCTCTGGAATCCAGGTACAGAGGTGGTGAGTGAAACAGGCAAAACACATTGTCCTGTTCTTTATGAAAACTGTCTAGTACACCTGGCACAGCAGCTGGTGCTCCCAGATCCCAAGTACCCTATATGAATTGTAAAAGCCATCCAGGCTCACCTGAAGGCTGTCTTTGGCTTAGTGAATGGGTACATTTTGATCAGTCAAATCTTAAAATAGACTTGAATAAAGCAYCTCAGTAAAAACCTCTATTTCTGAAAACGTGTTTTGAAGTGGTTAAAACTTAAAGCTCAATCACTAAGCTAAAATCTGAAAGCATAAAAATTAAGCCAACTTTCCCTACATCAGGGATATTGGATAGACCACAGTGACTTATTTTGCATATTCTAGGTGAATGAGGGATAGCTGCACATTTTGATAGCACTCTTGTAGTTTGTTAACAAAGTATGCAGCATCATTCACACAGGCACCTGTGAGGTTAGAAAAATATATCTGGCAGACTTTTATATTTTTATCAGTCAACTCTGGTTAAACCCTGTAGACTTGGACAGCTTGGGAGCTGTTTCTTTGGTTTAATATGGGTGCTGTACTTCACTAGAGAAAATAAACTCATCTACTGCCATTTTTGGTTTTATCATATTAGTGTTTTGGCAAAGAATTTATTCAGTTTCCAATACTTAGTTATTTATGTGCTACTAACTAGCTTTGCTACATTCCCTAGAGAAAGGCCCATTAAAACTCTTAATGTGACACCGCATATTTTTAGTAGACTAGGAAAGAGTTGCAATTTTAATTTAAATTGAAATGACTGTGTAATGGCTGGACAAATCACTCTCCAATCCCTAGAGCTCTTAATTGTAATTCTCCATTGTTTCTATGCATAAATTTTCTTTTTAAGTGCTCATTCTGAAATACTAATTTTTTTGAATGTACTATATTCATTTAATAGTTTTTATGGTTAAAAGCTTCATGATTAAACTTAAATGTTAAATATAAAAGGTGGAAATAATATGCCTAATCCAGTGTTGTGAAAATAAACTGTGTTTGAATCTTGAGATGGCAATAATTTAAGGACCTTCTCTTCAAGGAAGGAAAGGGAAGGGGGAAAATTTTCTACTGGGAGTAATGGGCAGAATTCATTGTGTTTCTGCAGCAGAGAAGCTATAATCATAATGAGCAGTTCTTTTAGCCCTTCCTACTTCCTTGAGTCACCATCACAAGAAAATAACCCCTTACCCAACATCTCCTCAAAAATAAATTGAGTAGWTTATATGTTGCATCAACAACATTCTGATTTGCTTTGGGCTGGGCAGAACTAGGGGTAGCTCTTACTTCCTGGGAGCTGGCAGCTGTCCCAGTCCAAGGCCTTCACAGAAAACTGTCACAAAGTCTTACCTCATCTTCCAAAGTCCATCTAAGACATACAGCTGCCAAGCCCTGTCCTTGGCATTAGCCCTTGGGGTGTTCACTGTCATCATTGATCACAAACCTAGAGATGCAGACTGTGGCCTTTCTCTACTCTCAGTACTACTCTTTTACTATAGCAAATTTTCCTTCCACTCAACCTGCCTCATAGCCTTGTTKTTATCTGTATCTCCTCCCTGCCGATTTCACCAGTTCCTCTTTTCTTCCAGAACTCTTGTACCTTCTCAGTTCATGATAGCTCTTACATCCTTTGTCTCCCACTCAAAGCCTTCCCATGAAGGATGCTCTTGRCCTGCCTTCCTCAAGGGCTCATTACATCCCAAAATCTCTCCAGATCCTTGGCTGCTTCTCATGGATTACAGTTTTCTCAGTCTCTCCTTCCTGTCCGCTCCCCTCATCCAGGCTTGAGTTTTCTGAAGTGATTGCCACTTTTCTTGAAGACAATACAAAAAAAGTGAGTTAATCACCATCCTTTCTAGAACAAATGTCTCCCTTTTATCTACTGGTAAAAGGAGAAAAATCTGTCTTGGACAAACTGMTGGCTTCAACAGCAAGATGATGTTTAAACCTTCAGAATACATCACAATCCCAAGGAAGAACTATGAGTCATAAGAAACTCTATAAAAAAAACAAAACACCCCAAGATATCCTACAGGAGACAATTCCCATGTCACATTGCTGATGCCAAGCAATATTCATAGAYTTAAAAAAACATTCAGGTTGGAAGGGACCTTTAATGGCCATCTAGTCCAACCCCTCTGCAATGAGCAAGACCATCTTCAAAAGCTTTATTTTGTGATACGTACCACCATGCTCATAAAGTCATGTGTGAACACCTGTCTATCCCACATCAGGAGGCAGCTTACTCATATATGTGGAAGAGGAGGTGTTAATTTCAGAGGATTTGGACAAAATGGCCTTTATTATTCCTTCAGCTCAAACTGTTCCTGTGATTCTATGATTTTATGAATGCCAGTGGTATTTGCAAGCTGAGATACAGCAGCATGTTTAGGACCTCCAGTGCTGGAACTTCTCTTGATCTCAGCCAGGCCTTCTCCTGGAGTGCAGTTACTGGATGTTTGTCTATAAAGGTTGGGCCAGAGAAAGGATTCCCCATGTTTGAACTCAGAGAAGGTCCCTATCAGCACCAGACAGTACACTCAGGGTGCTCAGGAAACACCAAGGAAGTTTTAAAGGGTTTCATGAGGCTGAGGAGCAGTATAGGAAACTGACATGATTCAGTAAAGTTGGCCCTAAGAAGAAAAAGCAATAAATATTTTCCCAAGAAGATAAATTATTCTGATTTACCTTATAAAATGGTGCTAGCAATGGTGAAAATCCAGTTTTTGTTTGCAATTTGAAATTCCCCATTAGACCCAGTTGTCTTGAAAACCCATAGCTATCTGGGAAAGGAGGAAGCAGAGGAAAATATTTAACCTTGCTCCAGTGTTTATTTTCAGGGTTTCAGCTTCACAAGCCAGCTGGAAAAATGTAACTGAGTTGCTGGATGTACTGACCTCAAGTGCTGGCAAAGAGAAATTTAGCTAGGATAAAGCAGAGTTCCCAAATGGAAAACAGTGAAGTGGCTTCCTGCTGTTGGTAGCAACATCTTCATTTTGAAACATGGTGATCTGCACTCAAATTTTCTAAACTCTCTATATCACTGTGCAGCAATACTTTACAGCCTCCTCATGCAAATGATCAGGATAATACAGGTTTTCTTTTAATTAAAAGCTCAGCCTCTAGGAAGTCATCCATTTTTAATTAATTGCATAGTAATAGTTTTTCTATTTTGTTTAACTTGTGGGATAAAAGAGAGTTTTAACAATGGGATCTGGGCTGCTTAGATAAAATCCTGTTCAGTACACATTTACAGAAAAAAAAAAGCAAAAAACAACCTGTGACGTGTGAATTCTGAAAGGCCAACAGTAAACCTGTATGTTTCTAGTTGAACCTGCTTGTATCATAATCCTTTAGACACAGACTGTGACCAGACCTGCAACTAAGTAGACCTAGACTTCTCTGGAAAGCTCAAAGAGGTGGTCTCACCAAGGCTTGTGACTCAACAGGAGAGACTGTGACTCAATGATATTGCAATCCATTGCAATAGATGAGTTACAATTCTTATGAGTTGTTATTTAGATACTTTTTTTAGATTTYTGTAGATATCAGCAATACTTAGATACTCTGCTGCAATAAATTTAATCATAATCATCCCCAAATTGTGTCCCACTTCTCATTCATGGCTGAGAGCCTCCCCTCAGCTGCTCAGCCACAGCACCACTACATASTCAGTTTCACAGAAATAGTTCTATGACAGGTGATTTTGGCTGTGTGTGGATAGAAAGGAAAGGACATTGCACTAAGAGGGGACCTGACAGGATGCTGGGGAATCCCAGCCTACTGCAGCACAGGAGTCAGATGAGCAATGTCAGATGCAGAACCCCAAAGGGCAGCAGTAAGGCACAGATCCAGAGTAGGATGCTAGCCCCAGGGGCAGTAGTAGGGACATGAGCTCCCTACTCCCTCATGGTATAGAGGGGGTGTTAGGGGCTTTCTCCTCCCTCAGGGTCTGGCAAGTGTTTTGGGAAAGACAGGAGAAGAAGTCAGTGTGCTGCAGCTGAGAGCAAGCTCCTGTTTTTCTGTTCAGGCATGATCCTCTGCTCTCTCTCCCTTGGCTGGCACCAGCTTGCAAGGAAAAGCCTTGTGCTGGGGAGAGCCTTGGTGGGGAAAGTACCTGAGACTAGGGAGAAGCTGCAGAGGTAACTGACCCTGAAGCAGAGCACTGCAAAGGGGCCAGCAGCCCCTCTGGCAGCGACCGTGCTTTGGGCCAACCTGATCACAAAGCCACACATCCAAGTTGCAAGGGCTTTATGGATGTGTGAATTTTAAGTCTGGAGAAGAGAACTACAAATGCACTTAAGGTGCAGAGTGGGTGATTTCTGTACCCCAAARCCTGGAATCCTTGTTTCCTAATACTGTGAGTTGACAACCACCCAGCTACACTAATGCCATGGGCTGCAACCAACTGAGTTTCCATAAGGCTTTGGGAACAGGACTCAGACTCATAGATAACCCATCCCTGGAAGTGGTCAAGACCAGGTTGCATGGAGCTAGGAGCAAGCTGGTCTAATAGAAGTTGTCCCTGCCCATGAGGGAAACATTGGAATAAAATTATCTTAATGTTCCTTTCAACACAAACCATTCTATGATTCTTTGATTAACCTTGGTTTACCTTTGATTACCTTGGTTTTGATGAGTCAGGGAATGGTGAGCATTACCTGCATGCTCATTGCTYGGCCTTCAGTAGGAGGGGAAGTGACCAAGCAACACGGTAAGCTGTGATAAAGGGCTGTACAGGTCGCTATATTCCTCTGGTGTGAAGCACTCACTCCTCGGCAGGGGTTTTCCCTGTGACCTCTTAGGGACCAAGCCTGCCCTGCCCATGTAATGAGCTTCTCCATACACCTGGTCTGGGTGCTTGGTTTGCTGATCTCCTTTCCCTGTGAAAATTCAGCCAAGAGTCACCACAAATCATTCTCCTTGACTTTGTTTTCAGGGTCAGGGCAGATGTTTTGGTCAACCTGAAGCAAAACACATATCTTGACTTCCAGAGATCTCCCTTAGAAAGGAGCTTTTGCATTAGCAGGAGGAGAGAGGTCATTTCAAGGTAACTAATGGGGGGGATTAAAAAACAAGTAATAACGCCATAACATTTAAAGGAAGCTTGGTCTGCAGCCTTGTGGCCTATGTCAACTCTGGAGATGGCTTTGATYAGGGTGTTGTGGGCAGCAGTTCCCCCTCTTGGAGGTGCCACTGTGACAGGCACCAACATATCACAACCTGCTGGGGATGGTGTCTCAGTCACTTGGCTTGCTTCCAAGTGGCGTGTCACTTTTTGTGTTGCTTTTTTCAATATGCTGTGGCTTTGCAATTTTGGCCAGTTTATAAACTGTACAGTCAAGTCTTCCTTTTTAATCTTTTTTTCTGTGATTTTTTTTGCAACTACTTTATAAACTCAAGGAGTGGTATGGTACTTCTGCCCCTGTTTCATGTTTCTGAGTTGGAAATCTTGCTAAAAATGAGATGCTGACACTCACAAACTGTAAATCATTGATTAGTGGGAGATTATTTAATTAAAACCTTAGTAAAGTAATAGCTATATTACTATACTCCTCTATGGACATTCCATACTGGGATAATCACAGTCAGATGGACTGAATGGACTTGTATGGCTGCTCTTACTGCTTTCCTTTTTTTTGAGAGAAGTTAATCTATTCTTCATGTGTATGGTTTCACTTAGCAAAGGTCATAGAGAAAAAGCTAATTTCTTCTTAAAAAGACAAAACAAGGAACTTTTACAGCTGTCTTGGTTTAGGGCAAATTTTGGAGAAAAATTCTGAATTGGGGTCTCTTTAGAAAGCAAATCAAAGTGGTTCCTCCCCCAAAAAGAGGTTTGGGGGAAAAAAGATTTGACAAAAGATTTCTTTGCAGAAAAGTGGAAAAACCTGTTTATTTAACAGGCAAAAAACCCCCCAACCTGTTTATTTAACTAGCACAAAACATGAAAAATATTAAACGATAAATCTTCTTGCCGCTCTGAAGGGACCAAACTCAGAAAGTCTTCTTTGTGGGCTGCAGCTTGGCTCACTCAGTCTGTTATCAMTCTRTTTGGTGTTGGAAAAATGCTGTGGCTAAGGCTAGGCTCTGGTGGGAAAGAGGTGTGAGGTCTCTGCGCGCTTCTGAGTTCTCAGTCTAGAGCAAGTTTGAACAGTTCTAAGAAGAAGAAAAACTATAGTCTGGGAAACTTCACTTCTTTAGCTAGCTAAAACCTAACTAAACAACAAAGGAGAGCTCTCTCTGCTGTCTGTCTGTAGACAATATAGTCTACGATGTGGGGGAGCAAGTGCAGTTTCTGAAAACAAACTGTGCTGCTTCTCTTCCCCTCTTAAAGGTGCAGAACTTACTTATTTCTGGGCTAAACAGACGAAAGGMTTTATGATACAAGCATCATAAAGTCACTCCAGGACATTAGCACACATGCGCACACACACCCACACACACAAACACACATACGCTCACCTCCTCCACCAAGATGTAACGAGTGTCCATGGAGTTTTTGGTGTATCGAACGGATTTGACTAAACTTGTTTTCAAGGATTGTGTAAGGTAAATTCATTAAATCAAGCAGGGCTCAGGTGGTCATGGGCAGGTCACAATGGTCTCTGGGTTGCTGCTGGCATTGCAAGGTTTATTAAAATGATAAAGTTACAAGAGAAGATGATCCTGCTTACTATGTACAGAACAGAAAGGAAAAAAAAAGGTTAATCAAAAAGTCATAATCATACAAATGAGCTTATCCTGAAAAGCAATTACTCTTTATTTGTCCTATCAAATGTAAACAAAAAAAATCCCTTGCAAATACATCCTCTTTGGTGATTTTCATGTATTAAAACATTTTATGATAATCATAGAAAGGATCTTTAAGGATACACCTTGTAAATAATTAGTAGAACTCCAATTTACATCAGTGTGCCAAACCTGTCCCCATGGATTGCAAGCACTGTGTTCTATTTTCTGCAACCAGAGCTCTGAATATCACTTTGGATGGAACTCCTCCAACATCAGCATCAAGCTCTCTGCTGAAGGCACTCAGCCAGGCTCTTGTCCCTTTTGAAGTTATGAGGGATTTGCATTTTCCCTGAGGTTTTCAACATTTAACATGGGAAAAAAAGCATCTTTACATGCTCTCTCTACTCCTGATCAGTTGACTTACACTGCCTCCAAGGTGTGAGAGATGTTGCTGTTTGTGTCCATGCAAATGGTTTGCAATGGTCTTTTTGGTTCTTGGAGGTCTGTGCAGGGCAGAGYGGATCTYAGCTCCTATGTATTGATTGATAGGGAGATAAGATAAGGTTTGTTTGGGATAGGCCACCTCTCTGGACATYTCAGTTGTTGGGAAAGACAAAGACCTGGAACCCTTCTGGGTGTCTTACGATTGAAAAATGCTTCTTCTCATTACAGCTATTGTTTGGCACCAATGGAAGACAGGGCACATACACACAGACCATATATTACAATGAGCCCAGCAAGGGGCTGCACTGAACTGCTGTCCAGACACTGTCCAGACACATTCAGTGTGTGTGTTTTTCTAAGTGTGCAAATTGAGACTTCTTGTTCCATCCTCATAGTGTCACACCTCTGGTAAGACTATCTCTGTTTAGCTGACTAATATAAATGCAACTCCAGTTATTAAATCCTTCTCTTAGGAGTTGCTTTTTTGTTTGTTTGTTTGTTTGTTTGGGTTTTTTGGTTGGTGTTTTTTGTTTGTTTGTTTGTTTGTTTTTTGTTTGTTTTTTTTTTTTTTGCTCCTACTAGATCCAGTAAGCCAGAGAAGAACCTTGTGAAGTTCAAAAAAATAAAAAGCCAAGTACTGCCCATGGGGAGGGCTGACCCCATAACCCAGCTGGAAAGCAGATGGTACAAATAACATTAGGTGTCCTGGTGAACACAAAGTTGACTATGAATCAGCAAAGAAGGCAATGGCATCCTGGGCAAGAGTGTCTCCAGAAGGCTGAGGGAGGTGGGCCTTCCTTTATACTCACTGCTGGCAAGACACATCTGGAGTATTGTGTTCAGCATTGTGGGCTCCCACAACCACAAAGGCAATGAAGGGATTGAAGCATCTCTTCTAGGTGGACAGGCTGAGTTGGGACTATTCAGCTTGGAGAAGAGCAGGCTCAGGAGGATGGAAGGAATGATGATGAGGAAGCCAGGCTCTCTTCAGATGTGCCCAGAAACAGGAGCAGAGACCACAGGCACTGATATAGGCACAGGACATTCCTTGTCAATATCAGCAAACCCTTCTTTGTGAAGGTGACTGAGCATCATCCCAGTGGAGTTTCCATCTTTGGAGATGTCTAAAACCCAATTTGGCCCAGRCCTGGTGGCCCTGCTTGAGCAAGTAGGTGGAGTGGATGATCTCCAGAGTCCCTTCCGACCCCCAGCATTCTCTGAGATCCTGTCCTAAATTTTTATGGGAAGATCGATTGATAAAAACTTTTGCTTTTTTCTACCAGAGAAGTAAGCATGAGAGATTTCTAAGGCAACGGCAAGACCCTGGTACAGATGTAGATAGCTGACAGAAAGTATATGTGGGCAATATTTGGTAGCTCTATGACATCAGTGTTTTTTCCCTCTCAGAGTATTACTAACAYTCATGAAAAACATGAAAATCTGGGACAGAATCCATGCTCCTCCATGTCTGGTATTCCTGGGCACATAGATATTTATGTTGGAGAAATGGGACTGCTGAGCTGAGTTGTGTATTGTTATTCTGGCCCTTATTTAGAGACTGTTGTAACATTTTCAGGGAGGTAAAGGTGTAAAATGGTTTCTATCCTCTGGCTGAGCTTGCCACAGCAAGAATGCCCATTTCTTCCCAATGCTGTGYATGAGTTCATTTTTCTGTCTTCATTCTGCTGATAAATGGAAGCTTGTTTTCTGTTTCAGTTAGCTATATTGTTACTGAACAGTGGATATGTCCTAAGCCATGGGGTTTTTTTCCTGGAAGTATTCTGGGAAGTAGGTTCCCAGAAACTAAATTATTATTCTGCTCTGACATAGATAACTATGTATCAGAAGATGTGCACTTCAGTTACTACCATTACCACATGCAGCTGCTGAAATCCTTCAAAAGCCYACCAAAAAGCCCTTACCAAAGAGGCTTCAGCTCAGGATAGCACCTTCACTGGTAGAGGACATATCAAATTTGCATTCATGTGTGGCTGTAGGCAGATATAAAAAAATCTGTATTTGTTACTGTCATAGTTTAACATGGGAYGAATTTGGGGAAGTGAGGCAAAAGRTMCTTGGGTAACTGACAGTCTGTTGAACCACTGAGAAACTGAACATGTCTCTGTGAAAAACACATTAAAGATGAAAAACCCCGGGAACTTTCTCTTTTCGGTGGGCAGAGAGGCAACAAGCCGCGGCCCCGTCTCGGCCAGGCCYGGCCYGGCYGTCCTGCCGRGGGCCGGGCCCCTTCGCCCCTCTCCAGCCTGCACCCCATGGGTGCTGTTCTGGCCAGGCCGGGCCCTGGCAGCTGCTGGGCAGGAATGGGGCGAGGCTGTGACYGCTGTCACAAGGGTTCTTGGGTGAAGGAAGAGACGCTATCCTTGACTCCATGATCAGAAGGCTTGATTTATTATTTTAAGATATATACATATACTATAACTATACTAAAAAGAAAAGGCAGGAGAGAGATTTCCAGAAGGTGCTAAAACTAAGAAAGAAAAGTAAAGAATGATAACAAGGCAGCTCTCTCAGGCTCTGTCTGAGAAAGTTCCGTCCTGGATTGGTCATCAACCAACCACAAACATCCAAGCTGGGCCAATCCAGACAGACCTGTTGCATTCCACAGCAGCAGATAACCTATTGTTTATGTCTATCTCTGAGGCCACAGCTTCTCAGAAGGAAAAACCCTAACGAGAGGATTTTTTCACAACYAGATGTCTGCCACACGAGGCTACTGAGRCCTGGCTGGAGCAGGGCTGGCTGCGGCTCTGAAGATCTCAGGTGCCCTCCCCGCAGCTCGGCTGAGACCTGAGACCCCTGCAGCCCGTGCAGAGTGGCCCTGCGGCTGGAATTGGACGCAGAGAACCAGCCATTATACCAATCTGACCATGTAAAGGGCCCAAGCAACATGTTAACTCTTTCAGTACTTAAATCGTCCCTCAAGTGGAAGAAAGTAACAAAATGCAAGAATATAAAGAAACAACGTGAAGACCTCATGGTCAGTAKGAAAGAAGTCCCAGATGGGAGGGAATGAGGAGATGCCTTGATCTTGGGCCTGAAATCCTCTTGTTAACTACAAAGAAAAGATCTTTTTTCCCTACAACGCATGAAACTATGGGGAGATGAAAGTGTTCAATGAAATAAAACAGGGCAGGAGACCTTTCTCCTTTTAACGCCTTTATTAAAAGTGATCAGCTCAAGATAGGGAAGTTCGACGGGTCTGCAGTCTCCATCTTCTTTCCCGGCGTGGCGCAGAGGAGGAGAATGTGCAGCTTTGTCCACGAGGGGCAGAGCCGGGGGTGCGATCCTCACAGGAGCTTCTGGGCGTGACACCATTGAGTCTTCTGAGTCTCCCAGCTTCTCGGCTCCGGGTCACCATTCCAGACAACTTCTGCAGTCAGGGCGAGGGGCACCAAGATCTCCCAACATCTCTGCAGGTCTAGCACTTTGTTCCTCACGTCTTCGAATCACTCTAATTTCTTAATTTTATATTTGGCTCGTTGTTTTGGGGGTTTTTATAAGTTCAATACATCCCAGGGTACACTGGTTCCCAAAATCTACATATTGTAGTGCCCCCCCCCCCTCCTCTTTGACTGGGGAGAAGTGCAGTTTTGCCTTAGGRAGGGTTTTACCAATACAAAGGGCTATTACCCTGCCCTGGCTAGAGTTGTTAGCGACACAAATAGAACTATTAACTCTAACGATTCATAATTAACATACCAAGTAACTCTGCCCAGCAGCTCTGCTTCAGCAACTCTGGTTTAAAYATTTTGTAACTCAGTTTTTTTCTACTGATATAAAATTTAACAAAAGTCTGTTCATAACATTCAAGATARAGATATCAAGTAAAAGCCTCCATACTAAAGTAAACAGATGTTAAAGTAGCTGTAATCCCGCAAGAAGTTTGAACAGAAAAAAAGAGTAGTCCTGTACCCCAGGAGAAGAAGAAGATCTCTGTTCCCGGGGATGAAGATGATTTTTGAGATAGATAATTAGAACTTTTGCTTTTGAACAGCTCATCTTTAAAACAATACCCCATAAGTCAACATAACCCAAGCTGTGAGAAGGCTTGTGGAAAATAGAGGGGCCTTCACAATAGCAGATTTTCCTCCGGGCGGCTGCTAGTTGTGAGAGAGCCATAAGAGAACTGTTTTTTTCCTCTTGTGGAAAAGTCTCCATAACCTTAACAAGAGGAACTTGTCTCCCTGAGTAAACTGAAGAAAAACTATTTTAGAAGTGGTAAACTAACTTGAAATTTAAGGTTTTGTTTCTTTACATTATCAGTAGAAAAGAAAAGGTTGTGAGGGCAGGAGAAGTGGTCTGAAGGCTTTGTTTTGATTCTTACTACTTTTTCCCTTTTAGTTACTGATAATAAAATTTTCTTTATACCCTTTTAAAGTTTTGAGCCTGCTTTGCCTTCTCCTAATCCTATCTCACAGCAGGAAGTGAGTACAGGGGCGATTAGCCAGCACTGAAACCCACCACACTCATCAGTACATTGGTTAGGAAATCTCAAAAMTAAAGAAATCTTAAATTAGCAAACCAAAACCAKTACAGTTACTCAGTCAGCAATCCCCATGAAAAGAAAACATGATAGATTTAAGATCAGTTAAACTAGATTTGGAAGACTGGAATCTTCTAAGCTTGTGGTATATGCAGAAAGGAGGAGCTGGTCAATCATAGTCAAAAGGTMAAGCCTTGTGTCTGAATCCCTGACAATACCAACGTGATTTTTTTTTTGGCAGAGATTAAATTAATTTGGCTGTTATGGAATAGAAAGAGAGAAAAAAAAAAAGACACATACCTAACAATCCTGAAGTGCACAGTGTTATGGATAGAGATGTCCTTGGCTTTTAAAACTGTTCTAGAAGAGGGATATAATTATCTGGTAAAAGCTATTGGTTATCATTTTCTATTAGTTCTATAGGACACTTCCATTATGGAAGGTCACTTTTCTCCAGTTACTATATCACATTTTGTACAACAATGTACTCATAGGATGTGACATTTGCTATTCTGCAAAATAAATTACAGTTCTTGTCCTGTGGAAGCAACTAAAAATAGGCAAGAGAGTAGACAGTTACCTTGCAGCATATGCCATCTCTAAGTGCAGGAAAGACCCCAACATTACAGGGTGGAGTCTGAGCACTCATGTGCACAACCAGTACCATCTGACTTGCTGATGCGTGTTTTTATCTCGTAAGGGGGCCATGGCTCCATGGTTATGAAATACCAGTTTCCAAGCATTGTAGCAGCTTTGTCCTGTTTTATAGCAGTGGTAACATGAGGCAAAATCATTTGAGTTTATTTTGATGAAACTTGGCATTTGGTTGGCTGATTGCTTATGTGAGGAAGTAATTTCTCAGAATAGCTGTGATGACTCAGCAGTGGTATGCATATGCCYTGGGCACCTTGAAGGCAAATGTGTGCTGTGATTTGGCTCTATCTTATGCATGACTTCCATGTGTTGTTGCCTGGATTCAGTGCTGAGCTCCACACCACATTCTCACTTTGCAGAACTGAAGACTTGTCAGGAATTTTCAACTTCCTAATCCTTTTCTCCAGGAAAAGCACTACAAATYTTTATCAGTAGTAGGCAGATAGTTGAAGGACTTTCCCTGACACCTGTGCCCTTGCCTAGAAAGAGTAAAAGTAAATAAGTAAAWAGAAGAGATGTCATCTTGCTTGCAAGCCTAAATGGAATATTTGCTAGGAAGCGCTCACAGATATCTCACATTTGAAGAGGCAMTTTCTCACCTTTGGGCCTCTTTCTTTATCATATCTGTGTCTCCCACKCCTGCCATGTTTGAGCCTGGATATCTTTGCAACTGTGTTGGTGGGCCCATGCCTTTTGTGAGCCCTTGCACAACATCACCGTGCTGCACACAGTAGATACTAATTGCTAACTTATTACAGATTAATAAAAACTTGCATTAATAGTTAAAAGTAGAGTATTAAACCTGTTCTTTACTSAAGAATGATTGATGGCTTCTATTACACACCATTAGATATTTTATTCTTGTTAAATGAAGAGGAGCCAACTTTGTCAAGTATTTTTAGTTCCCCCTGGTCTTATTGGCTACATCTATTTTCAGGGATGTTCTGTAAATGGCCACATATGGCTTTGTGTCTGTAGGAGTGATGACTGTACAGCTGGCTTTCATTGCCCACCAATTTACCAGAGCCCCCTTTATTGTGAGCCTGACAGCACTAGGGAGCTTTGTAGAACTAACAAAATATATCTATTTTCTAATTGTCTATTTATCCCCTTCCATGGATTGGTGGGCCTCTCATCTGAAAGCAAAGGGGGGACAGCCTTGAACAATGATCCTTGTCAGGGCAGTTGCTCACTTTAAATTAGGGTCTCATTGCTAAATAACTAATTTAGTCCTGCTACCAGACTGAAAAAGTGTGTATTCAGTGCAAAGTGCCAGCTGGGGAATTGATTATGTCTCCTCTTACTGTGCATGATAAAAGTGCCAGGCCAGCAGGCGGTAAGGTGGCTCCCTGGAGGCTGACAGCTTCCCAGCATGGAGCATCCATGCCAGACAACCATGCCAGACAACTGGGAGTCTTGGCATGAGCCTGAGGTGCTCGGGATCCCCACTTCATATATTGGAATGAGAGAGGGTCACTGCTACTGTCTCTGATCTGAAGCTGGACCAGGAGGGAGATGGGGAACAGAGGTGGCTTGGGAACCAGAGCAGAGAGAAGCTGTAGGGACTGGTAGCCCCAGTGTTGATGCCAGATTTTGTCCCCTTGAAGCAATTTGCCCAACGTCCCTGTTCACTGCAAYACATTGGCCTTTTCCCATCAACATCGCAGGAGAACAACTTCAGCAACCTGCTGTCTTGGTTRGAAAGACAGGCATCTGCTAAGGGAGGCAGGAGCCGCCCCTGGAATGGAGAATGTAAACCCCTCTCCCTCTGAATTATAATAATTTTGAAATGAAGGGGTTCTCAAGCAAAGATATGAYAATAGGGATAACAGTTCTTCACTAGTATGTATAACAAGGCAAGGCAAACAATAATTATGGCATTAACAACAAACAGAACCAGGGACCCAGTAAAACCCTTCTCAGCCCCTGGCACTTTCACCTTCGGTGCAGTTACCGTCACAGCRGGCAGGAATGAGCAAAAATCCGGGGYTGGTGGATGAAATGTATCAGAAATTCCATGGTGCTGTCTACAGCGGGGAGGAAACCGGAGCAGTACCYAAGAAAGAGCGGGGCCAGGGCAGCGGCAGCCTGGCTCTGGGCAGGGCAGGGAGAGGCAAAGTTCAGGATTCCCGGGGCACKTGAGCAGATGGRGATGGGTCCCCAGGGCTGAGCCCCAGTGGTGCCAGTGAATTCTCTGCGCAGTAAGCAACAGCCTGGCCATCCTTCTCCGATGCCAAAGAGTGAGAGAGAAAGCCCCCAACTGCCCAGCTCTCGTCTTTTACCTGCCTCTATTCTCATGGTGTGGGTATCTCTGTCCCGCCCCCCACCTCCGAGAGAAAACGCCCAAAAACCAGAGGAGTTCCCCCTTCCCGCCACACACAGWCATCAGTGTTTTTTAGCAACTCACTAGGAAAAAATTTCACAAGTAACAAGGAAAGAAAAGGAAAGAAAAATCCCAACCCCTAGCACCTGTGCTAACTGCYATCTCTCCAGTATGTCCGGGCTGCCCCTGTCCATCAGGTTCACTCCAATCGCAGTAGTGTGGCTGGACCAGGATTCATCACCACAGATAAACAGAGCACACAATCTGAGCACCAAGGAACCTTTTTCCCASCTATAGGACAGGTATGGACTTGCTCCATTGCATTTTAGAGGATAGGGTGCCCCTCCAAGAGCGGCTTGCTGGGTGACTGAGTGAAAGGGTGTGTGAACAGCAAGGGTTTAAGATCTGTTCCTGATCCATTCTGTATCAGGGGATGGAACACCTGTGGTTATTCATATTCAGGGACAAACCTCAGAAACTATGTGTCTCAAACTGTGACTTGAGCCTCCCCTCCCATGCCATAGGCTAGTTCTGGCCTATGGTTCAAACCCCAGAGCAGCAAGAGGTAGAGGCAGTGTCTCCCTCACTCAAGGATTCAGGTTCACTTGARACTACAGAAGTTTCATTTTCATGTTTYAATGCGTTGCTCCAGGAAGGGAAATGAGATTAAAGATGTTTTCCTTCCTGCTCCCAGGGTTACTGGGGTTGGACAGCAACGCAGCTCACGTCTGTGCATCCTCTCTGCACTTGCATTGTGCTGCATGACCCCCATCACATCTCCCAACAGCAGCTACAACAACTCTGCACAGCAAACATTAGCATCATCTCGTTAGCTTGGACAGCCAAGCATGAAGGAGCACTTCTCTTTTCTTCCAAAGCTTCAGTCACTCAGGGCACCCTGCACTCAGCCATGACATTCACCATTCATGTCCTGATTTTGGTCACTACAGGCTCTTCTATTAACATGCCAGAGATGTCTGTTGGCTTTAAGGAAGCTAGAACTTTTGTAAAATTGATGTCATTTTCAGCAAAAACAGCAACTGAACACAATGACAAGCATTTTCCACTGGACCTGTATACAGCAGCACCAAAAAATAGGATCACAGATTCATAGACTGGTTTGGGTGGTAAGGGAGATTTAGTTCCAAATGTTTGCCATGGGCAGGAGCATCTTCCACTTGACCAGGTTCTTCCAAGACCTGTCTGACCTGGCCTTGAACACTTTCAGACATGAGGCATCCACAACTTCTCTAGGAAATCCGTTTCAGTGCCTCACCACCTCACAGTCAAGAATTTTTCCTAATACAGAATATAAGTTCACGCTTTTTAAATTTAAACTCATTACCCCTTTTCCTATTGCAATAGACCCTTGTTAAAAAGCTGAAAATTTCTCTCCCCTTCCACTAAAATACTGGGTTTGGAAATAAATTTAGCAAAACTACCTTCTATGAAAGGCTCTTTTCTTTTCAAGAGCCACATTATGCAAGGTCAGATTAGCAGAATTCAGAGTATTTCCCCTTTAAAACAGGTCTCAGTCTCAATCTGGTGGAGTCTCAGCATTGTGGAGGGACTGACCCAACACTGTTGACAGGTTCATGGACATCAGGAATTGGGCAGCTGTGGTAGTGCTGTTTGAGGTGCACTGTGGTACACTGCACCTGCAGCTAGGGGGAAGGTAGCAGGGAAAACTTGCTGCTGCCAGTGGCAGACGCTTTCATCGCTCACTGCGACACACCACAGGAGATGTGGTTTGGACATCATGTGACAACACATGGTAGAGTTGTTGGCCCCCCATCAGCCACCCTTCACTGGCTCGGCTCAGCCCACCGCACACAGATTGCGTGTGATGCTCCTGTGAAGACGACATCACTGCTTTCCAGAATGTGCTCCCATGGTAATAATCCACCACATGCTACCATGGAGATCATCTTCTGCTCAGATAGCTGCTAAATGGTTAACAAGTGCTCATTTGTAGAGTTTTAAGAATGCCTGCTTCCATCCAAAGCTTTTATGTACTTAGTAATTAAAACTTATAACCAGACGGATATGAGTAAGAAATTCTTTGCTGTGAGGATGATCAGGCACTGATACTACAAAATCATACAGTATCTAGAGGGTTACTAGACACAAATAGCTGTCTGCTAGCAACCACTTTTAAGGACTCTAATTCCTCCCACAAATTAGCATCGAGGTACTAATAAATTCAAGGGACTGTTGCCCTAGGCTGGACGTATGCAAGTGTCCAAACAAATCCGAGGCTTCATCCTACTACTGCTCCCTAAGCCATTCTGCACCACATTCCCACAAATAATTAGAGTCAACATCAAGTGTATCCTGTGAACCTCAACTCCAGGTGCACATTTTCCCCCCYTCTTTCTCCTGGCAGCAGTAGTCAAAGAAGGGCAGCTATGCTGGGGTCACTCCTGGTGCCCTCCTCCCAGCTCAATGCAGTTAATGGCAATGCCATCTCTGTAACAGGCAGCTGGAGAATTCTCTCTCAAGCAGCCCCCAAATATCACCACCACAGTTTTTTCCAAACCATGACCAAAAAATTGCAAAAAATCCAAATCCAAAACCAGAACTAAAACAAAACAGAAAAAGGAAAAAAAAAAAAAAAAGGAAAAATAAAAAAAGAAGGAAACCCCCCCCCTTTGCCTGAGCACCAAGAAAACTGCCAGCAAAAGAAACACACCCTGTCCTGAGCCATAAGGGAGCCAGAGCCTGGATGGGCAGCTTTTTAAAAACACTGCATGAAAGCCAACTTCCCCCCACCCAGATTCCTAACTGCCAGGTCTTAAAGATACAACAGCAATTTTTGGGCATATGATGATTTTTAGGATATCTTATCATTATGAATTACTTCAAGACAGCACTACAAACTGCTAGGTCTGTGGGCAAAAGCACACACAGGGACAGCTTCCAGACACAGACCCAACTCTCCATAAAGGATTGTGCATTAGGGGAAAGTTTTATTGGGGTGGCTCTGTTGGGAAAGAAACACAGGGAAGAGCAATCTTTGTTTGCAGCAAATCTCCCCTTTGCAAAGGGAAGAGCAGATCTCTGTAGCTGCCAAGATTGCTTGTCCATAATTTTAAATTATTTATATAATCTAATCTGTCTGATAAGACACACATTTCATTCCTTCTGAGTTTTTTTCAAGTGAATAATGAATGTTCTGGACATTTGAACAGCCCACATATTTCTGATGGCTTGTTGATACCAGGATGCTGGAAGGTTCTCCCAAGCCTAACACAAATTCAGAATTTACCCCTACTGGCTGCCCAATGAAAACAAACRTTGAAATCTCACTGTAATATCTTGCATCAACTAAGCTTGAAACTCTGCTTTAATTAACATTTTAATCTTAAACAGCAAAGATTATTGGAGTCCTTTCATTGTGGTGGCTGAGGCAAAAGGCACAGCAGCTTTACTGCCTGAAAGACTTAAATTTGTTTTTCTGCATTCAGCTCTTCTCAGACTGCCTCCCCTTAGCTCTCCAAAGGTGAATCCAAGAAAAAAATTAAATTTGTGACTTTTTTATATGTCCTCTATAGATCCCACAATTGCTGTCTTCTGACAGTGTCCTTTTTGAGATGATTGCTGGTATATGCAGACATACTGAAGCAGAATCCCATCCTGAAAGCAGAAAAGCCCGCCATGGCTAAATTCCAAAGTTGTGGAGTAGGTAGTTTCCCCAACAGGTGCCTGTCACTGAATTCCTGCAGCCTGGAGAGCCAGCTGGCAGCACCTGCAGGTGAGGAGCAGAAGCAGCAGCATAGGGCTGATGACCTAGAGCCCAGGGTCAGCAGTTGCCCATTTGCTTAATCCGTTCAGCAGAGGCATCACAGGTGTTTTCAGCAGCAGAGCAAGGGTACAGTGATACACTGTCATGTCTCCTTTCCTCATGCTTATCCCTTAAAGGCTCATCCCTTATTGCAGATAAGCTCCTTCCATTCCATTTGCTGGCAGGAATGTCTCTCTTCCCAAAGCAGGGGTTGTTTTTTCACTTGAATATGTAATAGTCACCTCCACCTGGGTGACAGGCACCTCCCATGACTCTCRGGGACAACATGACAACAGCAGAGCAGCAATTTTAATAGACTCCAAGTAGTTTTCACAGAGCAAAGCCTTAAAAACTCCCCAAGGAGAGATCATCAAGCAGAATGGTCCCACGAGCTGAGTTTATTAGCAGGCAGGACAGAGAGGTTGATGAGCCCATGCGGCTGAGCAGACAAGCTGTCAGACAGGACTCCTAATCCAATCAGTTACCTGTCGGAGGGGACTGGTCTGTGGTTTCTGACTGCAGCACCTCTGGGGAGCACTGTGCTGTGGCCCCTCACACTGGCTGCCACCCCAGCTAGGGACCAGGGGTCCTGGACATCCCCACCCTGTGGAGGAGAAAGCACAGTTAAAACCACACTTGGAGCCTCCCTCCCGTGTGAAAGACACCACTGGGGTGTACAGGTTAAAGCATGCTCAGATTCCCTGGAAAGCCCTTGTAGAGGCACAATTAAACAATTCAGTGATTTTTCTTGCCTTTTCACCTTGCAACAGCCTGGTAGGGGGCACACAAATATGTTTAAAATAGCATGAGTTGTTGTGTGGCTAGCATGACTTCAGTATGGCTCCTCTTCATGGCAGAGGCTGAGGACTGGGAGGTTTTACTGGTGTGGAAGACTGCAGCACAGCAGGTACATGTGAGCACTAAGGTGAAAAAGCTCTCCCAGGCACTGGGACATCCAGTACCAGGCTGTATTGGGGTAGAGAAGCTCCCCGTGCCTCTCCACTGGCAACCACAGTAGCTTGCTGTGCACCTCGAAACCACCCACTGCATGGTGTGCACTGTGAGAGGAGCAGGCTGGGTGGACAGGGTGGGTAGTGCCAGGGCAGCAAACTGAGACCCATTCTGAGCAGCAGGGAGGACAGGGTGTGGGCTTTGAAGGAAAAAAAGGTGAACCCTTGCTAGTCCAAGAGCTGTGCATTGGTAAATTGAAGAAAAGAATTAAGAATTAAATTAAGAAAAAATGTTAAGAATATAACATATYTCTAGCTTGGAAAAAACACATTGTTTTCTTCAGAAAGAAACCTAAATTTTCCTTAAAATAAATGCAAAACCTACATCAGTTTACACAGTTGCTYTTCAATCACAAATTGAATGTCTGATTTTCTTAATTTTCTGAAAAGATCAGAAGTTTTATARATGCCAAAAGTCATTGCTCAGTGAATGATCATTTCCAACACTTRGATTCCTGGAACTTTAAAGAAAAACACAAGTGATTATATTTTATGCCTGTATGTGTTTATGGTTCTAGCAAATTTAAACAGGATTAATAACTCTCTCCTCTGCTACAGAACCTGCCAGGAACATGCAGTGGTATTGTCTTTTTTTCTTCTAGTGGCTAGAACTACCTTTTCATCAAGGAAACAATTTTTAGCATGACTGCACTAATATTTGCATTTACACCAAAAATATTTTTCTGTTTAAACTCCTCTGGAAAGCAACATCACCAGGCTTTTTCAGAGGTTTGTGATGCAATGCCGTGGGCTGATGACAAGAATGTAGTTTCCCTGCCATTTCTYTTTGATGGCTGTAAGGAAGCTTGTCACAGTCTCTGCAAAAATAGAAGGCAACTTATTGGGGTTTGTTCTTGTTCTGATCCCCTGTATTATATCCAAGGGTATCCTGTACTAGAACTGAGTGGTTGTTCAAGTACATATTTAAGCAATGAAGTGGACTACTACAGCAATATAAATCTGGGAAAATGTAATACGTATCAGATCAGCAGTACTTCTGACTAAATTAAGTGGCAACCTCAAAAACTCCAGCACTACAAGAGACAAATTCCAATGAATAGTCTTTATAGGGAGTTCTACTGAACTCAGGTGATCTGAAAACTGCTACAGATACAAAAAAACCCTGTCATTTACTGTAGAAGCTTGGGGTACTCTCTTGTAATTCCAAGATTCAGAAAGAATGGACCTGTAACATGCGAGTCAAATGGTGCCATTTCTGCCTCTGCTTCTGCAAATATTCCCTGGTTTTCTGTCTGTTTGTGCCTACCCCTCACAGAGAAAACTTGGGTAAACAAGCGTGCAGTATTTGAGAGACTCTCCAAGATTTTGCTSCTCCCACATTTGTGTACATTACATTTCATGGATTTTGTTGAGATTTTAGAGTGGCACAGGTGGTGCATGGGAACTGTACAGGATGTTGTCATGCTTTAATCCTCCCCAGCCACCAACGAAGTACCTCACAGCTGCTTGCTTACACCCCCCATCACAAACCCAGTGGGGAGGAGAATCAGAAAGAAACAGTGAATTTTGTGAGTTAAGAAAAATTTACTAATCGAAACAAACTGAAATAAAATACTAGCAATACAACTTACAATAATTATAATAATGGTAAAAAAAAGGAGAGCAAGTGAGAAAGGACTAAAACCCAAGAGAAACAAGTGATGCCCAATACAACTGTCGACCTCACACTATCTGATGCCCAGCCTGTTCCCAAAGCAGTAATCATTGACTCCTGGACAACTTTCCCCTGTTTATAGACATCAGGTAGAATGCTCTATGGTGTAGAATGTCCCTTTGGCCAGTTTGAGTCAACTGTCCTGGCCATGCTCTCTCTCAGCTCCTTGTGCACCTTCTCACTGGCAGAGCATGGGACACAGAAAAGTCCTTGATTTAGGGTAAGCACTACTGAGCACCTACAAAATATCAGTGTGTTATTAACAACATTGTTCTCATACCGAATCCAAAACACAACACTGTGCTAGCTACTGGGAAGAAAAGTAATTCTATCCTAGCCAAAACCAYTACAGAGATGCGGCTTGGATTTGTATGGAAATTTGTCTGATTTGTCTTTGATTTCCTGAAAGAGATGCTGCTGCATCCAGTGTGGCAGTGATACAGTGCTCCTCAGGTCACCTGGACAACTGCTGCTGTCAGGTCTCACAGGCTGCTGCCATGGGGTTCAGGGGTGCMGAACTGCCCCAAATAGCATGGGCAGTGCTGATGTGCAGTGCTTCACACCACCTCATGCTGGAGCAGTGTGTGAAAGCAGTTGTGACCTCTTTTCCTAAGCTCCAGAAGGGATTTTGTAGCCCATCATCAGTTTTCTGATTTTGTTGGCTTGCGTGGTCCTGCTCTGTCCCTAGGACGACCTTTAAGTCAGCTATAGTGCCCTCCCACAGCTTCTCTGAGAGCCAGACAGATGATGAGAGGGTGCACTTTCAGCATCACAGCCCATCATGCTCTTGGGGACAGAGGGACCACACTTCAGTGTGGCCTGATGCAAAATGCAGAGCAGTAAGAAGCCAGGAAGACCTGGCTTTACTGGTCTGGGTGTTTATAATTAAAGCCTCAGTCATACACACTAGTTAGCACTTTTCTTTTGTCAATTGTGTGTCTCTGCTCTAATTAAGTTTGAAGACAACTACGGCAACACAGCTTTGCTGTACAGAGGTGGCAATATCTGTAGACTTATAGASAATTTTCAGGAACGGGTGTGCTTTTTACCTTCTGCATTAATTGGTCTTCAGCTTGTGTCAGATACCCTCTCATGAGTTTCTTAATTTTTATTTCTGCATTATCAAAATCTTTCCCAAACTYGGGGGAGGGTGTCATGGTTCYACACTGGCACAATGCCAGTGCCCCATGAAAATATACTTCTCTGGTGCTTGCTGTGAGATGTGACCAGAAAATAAGCAAAGCAGGCTTCTAGCTTAGGAATAGAGGGAAAAAAGGTTTATTAACTAAACTACAAAACAAGACACATACACACACACACACACAGAAGAACAATGAAAATTTCACAAAAGCATTCCCTCCTCCCTCTACCAGATTTTCCCAATACATCTCCCAAATTTCAACTCTCAGTCCCGTATCACTTTGTAAATACTCAATACTCAAGTCTCAGTCCATCAAGAGAAGAAGTCCTTCTTGGGCCATGGTGACCACTTCCTTTTCATGTCCAGTGCTCTCACCACATGAAGGGTTGTCCTTTTTAAGGGTGCTTTGTCTCCTTCTCCAAAAGGGCACAGTCTCACCTTCGGGACGTCCTTGTTCCCCCCATACTTCTCTACCCCCTGGGGCCGGGGGGTCTCCAACACTGAACCCTCTTGGTCCCGATCCAACACCTTCCCTGGATGCAGCCTCTGTGTCACAAGGAAGCATGGTTCTGTCCATGGCTGACAAAAAGCGTCCAGCATCACGCCACTCCTTATCTCTTGCCATCTGGGGGTTCTCTCACAACCCTGCATCACAACACACTTGCTCATTTCCTGCTCCAGAAAAGGTCAATGCTCTGCGACATTTTCATCGTCCAAACAGGGGTTANNAAAAGGGCACAGTCTCACCTTCGGGACGTCCTTGTTCCCCCCATACTTGTCTACCCCCTGGGGCCGGGGGGTCTCCAACACTGAACCCTCTTGGTCCCGAGCCAACGCCTCCCTCTGGATGCAGACTCTGTGTCACAAGGAAGCATGGTTGTGTCCATGGCTGACAAAAAGCGTCCAGCATCAAGCCACTCCTTATCTCTTGCCATCTGGGGGTTCTCTCACAACCCCACATCACAACACACT
The DNA here is from genome assembly GCA_002167245.1 of Sporophila hypoxantha. Lineage (NCBI taxonomy): Eukaryota > Metazoa > Chordata > Aves > Passeriformes > Thraupidae > Sporophila > Sporophila hypoxantha. The sequence continues at coordinate 138,139 of NDFG01000176.1, forward strand.
TGCTCATTTCCTGCTCCAGAAAAGGTCAATGCTCTGCYACATTTTCATCGTCCAAACAGGGGTTACAAAAAAAACTCTTGCAAGCAGCCAGGCTTCTCCGTGCTCCCCCCATTCTCCAAAGCCGGGCATGCTGCCAACTCCAAGGCCTCAAGGCCACGGCACCCAGCGCCAGCTTCTCTCTCTGTCGTCTCCCGGGGCGGGGGGGGCTGCCCGATCCCTCTCGGGACTTCTCTCTTTCTGGTGCCCCCGCCACCCTTCCATCTTGAGGGGCCTTCAGCCCCCTCTCTGTCTGTCCGAGACCCGGCTCACCTGAAGGCCTTCCCCTCCCCTGCCCAGCAGCAGCAGCTGGACGGGGGAGAGCTCTGAACTCTTTCCCCAACGGAAGTCAAAGAGAGAGTCCCAAAGGAAAGCTCTGCTTTTAACCCCTGTGTTCTCAGAGGCGTATCCAACTACCTCAATGGTCAAAACAGGTGCCACTCTCAGAATCCAAACAGCTATTGGCCTCTGGCTTGACCACTCCATTCCCAGAAAAAAAAAAAACACTTCCTCAAACCACGTCAGAAGGGAAGTGGTGCAGAAGACTCATCACAGCTGCCCAAGAAACACTTCACCTATGACTCAAGAGTTGCTTTTGTGGGTGTCTGTCATTTTGCAGATTAAGAGCATTAGCTCCTTAATCCATCAGAAATGCTCAGCAAGACACACTTTGTTCTGTCCTCTGTCTTGAGCAGGCAGTGCCTTTGCTTAGGACAGGTAAATTTAGACCAAGTTCTGCTGTGTTTTATTAATTTATTATGGGAGAAATGGGTATCTATGCTGCRGATCTCCGTGGTTGAAGACCTAGTGCTGTCTGGGAGGACCATGGTGGGCCTTAATTACAGCATCTGCCTATGTCCTGCCAAAGTCTTGCATTTTGTGTAGAAGGTGTAGAAGGACACTCATTAGTTATACTTCAGCAACTGATTTTTGACTTGTTATATTGTGTGGTACATWTAAAGGGCAAGTAATTTCTTACTCTCTACCTGGATTTGAGGATTGTGTTACAAAACCTCAATTTTTTTTAATGTGGTGTTCAGTGGTAAAAATGGGCAAATGAAAACACCATGCATTTTTCCATTAATTGCAATGACATAAAGTAAGAAATCCAGATACGTTTATATATCTTGAAGTGGGTYAATTTCAGTGACAGAAAAAGGGTAATTAAAAGAAAGTGATTTTAAAAGAGTGATTTAGTCATAATGTGATATTGCTATAGAGCAGCATACTGTCATAATTCAGCTCCCTCTCATTGAGAGGCACCAATCTGATTTTTATTTATGCCTCAACATATGTTATACATGAGGTGAAGGATTCTGATAGGGGCTGTATATGTACTGGCAGCCCTGTGTCCAGCAGGACTTCACCTGCCAGCCAACCAGGGGAGAGAAAACTTCCTCGATCAGGCTGAGAGCGACTCCCCGCTGGCCGGCAGAGCAGAGTCCCGGATGCCTGGGAAAAAATGCCCAGGAAATCGGACTGTGGGAGGAGCTTTAGCAGATAAAATAAGTTAACTGTGACTCAGTCYAGCCCATTTTGCTTTGGGTTTCTTGGAGGGATTAGAGGCTCTCTTGGAGGGTCAGCTTGGCCCTCCTCCCCCCTTCGCCTTTTCCTCCCTGTGGTTCCCTGTCCTGACCTGTTCTGCCCCACTTCACTGTTTCTGCGAGGCAACTCATCACTGCAACCACATGGTGCTCTGCTGCTTCCCTGACGAAGCAGGTACTGCCTACACCCGGCCATGACCGCCACCACCGCCGTGTTTCTCGTGTGGCAGCTGCAGCCACCACTGCCACGGTGACTGTGTCCCAACCCCAACAACCCACAGCTGTGCYTCCATAGCCACAGCAGCCGGCTCTTTGCTGATGGCAGAGACATGCAACCAGCTGCTGCTTGAAAATTGTGCCCATCTACTCGAAAAAGCCCTGCGCATCTGCAGTGGTTTGCATCACACACACTCCACCTGCTGATCTGATGCTTACAGAGCGCCTGGGATTCTTGCAGTAACGCTGTCTCTGTCTTCTGTTTCTCTCTCTGTCTCTCTTTTCTATCCCCCTTCGGTAAGAACACTTACTCTTTTTTTATCAATAAACAATTCTCAGATATAATYTTACTGACTTTGCACTTTATTTTCATCCGAGAAATCTTAAAAAATAATCCTCTCCAGCTCCCTGTTTTTACAGTGGMAGAGGACATACATGATGCTAAAGCTACAGACTTTTACATAACTCAGAGAGTTTTTTGTATTTAATACACAAGGTATAAGCTGTTAGGACAACAGGAGCTGAGAAAAGGAGAACATTCCTTCTTTTTTCTTTTCCTTTTCTTTATGGAGCAACTGAAGTATGCAGGTCTGTGGCATGTGGAGTCCATGGGACATTTTCAGGCAGACGAAGAATTCCACTCACTGGGGACAGGTTCTTGGGCTCCAAATGGGATGCAGAATTCCTCCAAAGTATGCAAACTGCAGAAAGTGGGGAGTGAGGGGAGACATTGTTGCCAATTGCATTGCTGTTGCGGAGTGGAGTGGGGGGCTGCATGCTTGCTGCCATGGGCAAGTACCCTATACATTTTCAAGTCCACTAAATTTCAGCTTTTGAACTCACCTCTTGTCGCCATAGACGTTGGTGGTGGTCAGGAGTGGGGTGGAGTCTACATACAAGCAAAGGAGATGCATGTGTAGTATATGGTAGAGATAATTCATGCTATTTATGTATAAAATATTGTAAAATCCAAGCTGTGTCTTTGACCACCCCAGCCAGGAGCAGGGGAGCAGAGTCTTATTTTTATTCAGTTAGTTCCTGGACAACGTGAAGATAATATCAAGTCTGTTAACGTATGAATGGAACCTTCCTGGGCCATGATCACTGACTTCCCTGGAATGTCCGGYCCACTCAAGAGTGATCTGCTCATCGGAGATTGCATCTACTACCAGCGCCACCCTTTACATGTGAAATACTGACTTCTCKGGAGTGCTCTGACATCATCTAGACACCTGGAACRGGACTTTTGTCTACCCCTGCAAATTTATGGCCCCAGTTCTGCATATGAAGGGACACAAAGGAACATTCAGTGATTTCTGCCCCAGGCAGAATAAACTGTATATAAACTTGCTGTGAGAAGCAGTCGGGGTGAACAGGGGGAGACTCTGACATTCYGAGGTCAGATCCATTTGTTCACCCAGCGCCAAAACCCGGGCTRGACGCTGACCCTTGGCTGTGGTGGTTGTTTTTCGAAATTCTGTTTTGCTGACGATCTAATAAATCATTGCTAAATTTTCTTATAAATTTGGCTCCTGATTTGATAATTTATAACACATGGATGGGATGTCCTCAGATACCTGTGAAAGCAGGACAGGGTTGTTTTCTGTGGAGTTAGCACCTGGTCTGATACAATATATGTCTCTACCAGTGTGGGATATGCAAACAATACAAGTTAGCAGATAACACTGGTGTTGCCTGTCAAAGAGAAGATCAAGTCTTCGGTACKTTCTGGAGATCCAGTGAGCACTGTCTCAGTGTCCACATGAGTGTTAGTCTGAGTCAAGTTCTTAAGGCATTCTGCCCCTCCACTGGCTGAGCCTACAGGCATCAACTAAACACCCCAGCTGGGGTAGGGAGGAAACCCCAAAATGACATGGCTTTCCAGAAGGGCCTTGACAGGACTCATTACAGATATTAGCATTTGAACATCTTTGCCAATCTAATCCAAACTGCTCAGCTGCTGGAAATAAATGGAAATAAAATAAACCACCASTCTTGGTTTGAAAGACAGGTGTCTYCTAAGGAAGGCAGAAGCCTCCCTTGGAATGGAAAATATGTCCCCCTTACCTTTGAATTATTATAATTTTGAAATTAAGGGGCTTTCAGGCAAAGATATGAGAAAAGGAATAACAGTTCTTTACTAGTTTGRATAACAAGGCAAACAAACAACAACAGTGGCAGCAACAACAAACAAAAKCAGAAACCCAGTAGCAGCCTTCTTTACTGCAGGCACTTCCCTCTTGGTGTACTTACGGTCACAGCCGGCAGGGGCGCTAGCGACTCCCCGCCGGGCAGGGCAGGTGCGATGATTCCCCATGGCTGCAGGGGGCGCTGTGGAGCGCGTTGCTAATGTCAGAAGCAGCTGGCAGAAAGGGATGGAGAAGGACCTTCCTTCACAAACTCACAGAGGGAGCCGATCCTGGTGTCCTGTCTGAATAACAAAAGGACTTTAGTAGGAACCTCCGAGTTGCTAGATGGGAAGGCAGGGATGAGCACAGCCCCGGAGCGGTAGATGAGATCTATCAGAAGCTGTATTAGATCCCTCTCGGCAGGCAGGTGTTGCCTGGCTGCAGTGTAGCGAAAAACCCAGAGCAGTGGCCAAGGAACAGCAGGGGGACTGGGCATCAACAACCTGGCTGCAGAACACCGAAGGGAGGCACTGTCTGTGAGGGGAAAGGGGATTGGGGGTCCCAGGGGTTTTCCCTGAGACGCCTATGAAGATGGTGAAAGAAAGGGTTCTTTGTTTGGTGAGGCAGGGTGTTAATAAGGTCCCAATGCAACAGCCCCTCTTTAGAGCAGAGCTCCACTCACGGTAAAAGGCAGCAGGAGACAGAACCCTGCAGTGAATTCTTCCCACAGCGACCACAGCCTTCCCCTCTGAAGCCGAAAGAGAGAGCGAGCTAGCAGCTGCCCCAGCTCCTTCTTTCCCAGTCCAGTTCTCGAGGTATCTCTGTCCCTCCYAGAGAAACCCTCAGATAAGAGAAGTTTAGCCAGATGCCCTCCTCCCCTKAGCTTGGCAACTTCTTTTGTCTCTCTTAAGTACCCAGTTCTTATTGTTCTGTAGCAACAAAATGGGAGGAAGTTCCTATGAGAAGGAAAAAKCAAACGGAGAAACGCTTACCTCCAAAAATATTACATGCTGTTCTAGAAAACTGGGGTGGGAACCTTAAAAAGGTGTGTGGCTTCAGTGCTGTGTAAAGAGACAAATGTATAAGGAAACTTTGGTGGAAGCGCAGGGAGGAACAGACCAATGGGTTGAACTACAAATCTGCTTTGTAGAAATGTTTTTTCAAGATTTTATTTCTAAACGGGAGATAGAACAAAGTGATTCTAGCATGCCAAAACGAGGCAGATCCTGAGAGTCCAGAGGCTTTAAAATGTCATTTTATGGGAAGAAATTMGCTTCATATGCAAAGTCATCAGCACACTGAATTGTTAAATCAGCTGTCTGAAATCAGAGCTTCAGAGTCTAAAATAGACACTTATTATGGACAAAATAGTCCCTTTCTATGTCCATATGTGACATGGAAATACTGTCACTTGCCTTGGAGACATGAAAGGCATTCAGCCAGGTCACATTTTTTTTGCCTGCKAGCAGACATGGCTATAAGCACAAGAACAGTAAGGAACACAGTGCCCAAAAACCTTCCCTACATTGAGTCAAAGGGCAGGCACTGGTGCCCAGAATCTTCAGGAACAAATGACATTGTCTTGGACCTCTAAAGGATCAAAACATGAAAGCAATCAAAGAGGTGACCAGATGTATCTATTGAGTCCCAAGCATCACTACATATGAGACATCCACTGAAGCAGGAGATCCTCTTGGATGACAACAGAGGAGAGCAGTGACAGCTCTCAGGGGATCCATGGGAGATGGCAGATGTGCAACAATTGACAACCACCTTGGAAGGGACTTGACAAGAGTAGAGCCTTTGTACCTTAACAAAGTKTAGTTTTCTCTGTAAAACACCGGTTTTGCTCCTTTGCTATTGGTTGGAATATTAGCACAAAAAGGGAAAAGCATGAATTGCCAGCAGCAGCAGGCAGCTTCTAATTTCTCACCTATTCTTAGCAAATGACAGAGGGACAGGAAGACTGACTCCAAACCTGTCTGGGACAGGCCTTTTATATGCAATATTCTGGGGCTGCAATAGCTACTGTAGCTTGTTGCAGAGATTGAATGTAAGGATGATTCAGCAACTAAGTTTTATCTCAGAGCCCTTCCATAGGTCTCCCACAGAGGTATTTTGGAGGCTGGATTTATCCTTGGACGTAGAAGAGCATAGAAAATMAAGAATAAGAGTAGAATCCCTTTTCAGCTTTAAATTGCAGATGYTATCTKATAACTATCARTTTTYGAAAGAAAAGGAGAAATACTTAGCTGGGGCCTATCACAAAATCAACATCTTTCAAGCTTAAGCAGAGATCTGGAAAAATAGTCTCAATCACTAATCTGAATCCAGTTGTACCTTGATGCACTTTATTACAGCATTTTTCAGGAGGAGTGAGAGAGACCAATCTGATTTTTATTTATACTTCAACATATGTTATATTCTTATAGAGGCTATAAATGGGCTTGCAGCCCTGCCCCCAGGGAGGCTTCTCCTAGCAGCCATCAGGGCAGAGAAAGCCTCCATGATCAGACTGCGAGTTCCTACTGTTATAAATGAGGTCCCCTATGTCTAATTTAATAAGCCACAAACTTAAAATTTAGCAGCAGTTTTAATTGAGATAAAATAATAATCCAGTAGTTAAAAAAAGAAATTTGGCAGTGGTTCAGATAAAGCATAAGTAAAACTGACCYGGTTACAAACCCGACAGGGGTACAGGGAAGGCTTCCCACCCTGCCTCACATACAAAAGGTGTTATAAGCAAAAAAAAGCTGCCAATTTTTAAAAAAGGTAGCAGAGRGAACAAGTTAAACCAGTTGCTGCCAAGGTGGAGTTCTACCTGTTTGTTATTGTAATCACCGGTTGTTTTCGTTAACTACTCCTTTTGTATCAGTATGGCCCTGCCTAAAGCTAAGTTGATAGCCCTTCTCCTCGGACAGTGGAAGGAGGGGACATGAAGAGGGGACATCAGAAGGCCTTCAAAATAACTTCGCAACCAGCATGCCATGGGAAGCCATCCCACCAAACTTACCAAAAGACGCCAAAAACAACGAGTCAACAGAGAATTAAGAGATCAAAGTGATGTCTGGACYTGAGGAACAAAGTACCYAGCCTGCGAGATGCTGAGAACCTTCCTTGCCCCTCGCCCTGAGCAAAGACCTCAGCTGGAGCCAYGACCCRGGGACGGCAAAACCCAAAAGTTGTAACGGGGCACATCCCCAGGGCTCTCGTGAGGACGGGACCCCCCAGCTCTGCCCCCTGGTGGACAAAGCTGCGCATTCCTCCTCCTCCGAGTCACCCTGGGAGCGATGACGGCGAGACCYCGGACCCATCGAGCCTCCAAACTTAAGCTGATCACTTTTAATAAAGGCATTAAAAAGGAGAAAAGATCTCCTGCCCTGTTTATTTCAAAAGGCAAAAGAATCCAAACACAACTTATGTGRTGTATGCTAATACATGTTCATCAACATTCTCCTGTAAATCTCCTCCTATTTTCGATTCTTGAGATTTATGTCACTATACTACACAGTGCATATTCCGCTTGTTGCTAAGGGGTGTTTTTGGCTTTTTGGGGGTCTTTCCAGGGGAAGGCTGACAGCCTTCCTCGCTGTCCTCTGAATAACCTGGCAAGTTGTGCATGTGCATTAGGCTTTGTTTTATGTAAGTACTACTACTTTGGATTCCCTATCTGGAATTGTCCCAGCTTTATTCATCGCAAGGCTGATCCTGCCTTGGGAGTCGTCTTAACTTTGCCAATTCTGCTTTGGAAGTTTTCCTAACTTTGTTCATCCTCAAGGCTGATTCTGTTTTAGGATATTGCTTATCTCAACACTCCACCTTGTATCCTATTTTCTCATGAACATCTGAAAACATCTGTTTTGTGACACTAATTACGTATCATTTTCCACTATTACTTTTTAACAGATATTTTCTAAAATACCAATGKAGTTACAATTGTTAGCATGAATCACATTCATTTATCAGACTACCCCTCCCCCCCCACCACAACTGTCCACTTGCCCACGTGTTGGTGGGGCTAATGGCCAGATGGCTGCAAAGAATGCTGGGGAAATCAAGCTGTGGGAGGAATTTTAGGACATGAAAGRAGCTAACTGCCACACAATAGGAGTCGTTTTGCTTTGGGTTGCTAGGTGGGACCGGGGGCTCACTTGTAGGATCCGCTCAGTCCGCCCCACCCCGCCCTTGCTTTTTCCTTCCTGTGGTTCTACGTCCCTGCTTTACCGTTCCCACAAACCAGCTTGTCATCGTGACGACCTTGTGCTACACTGCCTCCCCAGGGGAGCGGGCGCTGCTCCCGCCAGSCGCCCCCGTTGTGCTTCCCGGGCACAGCCGCCTGTCGCTGCCACCGGCCTACACCCAGCTGAGCCCGTGGGCTGCAGCACGAGCCCGCTTGCATSCAGCCACCATCCACGGCCGCCACCGCTGCTGTGTTTCTGCGCTGCCCGCCTGCGCCGCCTTGCTGAAGCGCCGGCCCGTGTCCAGCAGCCTGCCGCTGCCGTGCCCGCAGCCGCCAGCCGCCCACCCTGGGACCTGCAGCTGCTCCAGGACGGCGCCACGGCCAGGACAACCTGGTCCCGCCGACAGAAGGAACACGCAGCCTCATACCGTTTGGAAATCGCGCCCAGCCCGCCACAGGAGATGAGCAAATACACTGCAGTTTGCAGCACGCACGCTCCACCTGCTAAYCGGATGCTGACAGAGAGCTGAGATTTTTGTGGTAATGCTGTCCCTGTCTTCTGTTTCTTTCTCTATCTCTCTTTTCCCCTCATTGCTCCTTTTCCTATCTCCCTTTAGTAAAAACACTGCCCTTTTATCAATAAACGTTTCTCAGATATAATATGGCTGCACTTGCACTTTATTTCTGTCCGAGAAATCTATCAAAAAGAACCCTTCCCAACTCTCCCTTTTATAGATGAACAGGACGAAGGGACAAAGTCAATGTTATAGTCATTACTTACAAAAGTAAAACATCAGCGACAACTTGTGGTTTCCATTTAACACCTGTGCAAAAGACTTCTTCTGAATCACTCTAATGATTTCACTCCAGATTTCTGTGTGCAGGTYTAATAGAGATTTAAAAGTAATTGGCTGGGAGAAAGAAGATACTGCCCTGAAGAGTGCAGGTTGGTGCCCTGGATGGTTGTTGTAGATATCTTTCCCTCCCCCTCTCCCCCCTCCCCTCCATTTTAGTGGAATCAATGTTTTTTATTCCATTAGAAATTAGTTGCTGAACAAATCTCCTAGTGTAGCACGTTACAGCTGCTCAGGCTCCTAAACCAAATGTTTCTGGTCCTCACTCATATTTCCCCCTCATTTCCCCATATATTTTAAGGTGAATTAACCTGAATAATTGATATGRTGAATGATTAGTGGGCTAAAAACCCCTGAGAGGTAAGCTCTTCTTACACACCCAAGTTCACCTTATTTTTGTGTTGTACCATTGTCTGTCCCCCAGCTCAAAGCTGACTGACCTCCKTAGCTGCAGATGGTGGAGCTAAGCACCCCGAGGGCACCCTGGATGTTAATGATCTCTGGATTCAGGATGCAGGGAGGGAACTGGGTAGTGGCAGGGAGGAGAGGATCTCATATACAACCTCCAGTCCTGGTATCTCCATGCAGAAGTGTCCCACTATGCCCATATGCTGATCTGGCAGAGAGGTACCAATCTGGGTATCTTGTGGGGAGCTGTAGACCCAGCTGAGGGTCAGGAGAGTATGCTGGGGTTTCCAGGAGACTGTGAAGATGTGTGTCCTTGTCCATGATATGAGTTCACTGACAGCRGGTGAGAGGAAAATCTGCAAGTGGGCATGCACACAGGAGAGAATTCTGTTGGATATAAGAATTTCATTGCCATCAGGATTGACAGTTTGGCATTAACAGGTGGAGATAGAAAACCCCCAACACATGYAAGTGACAAGATTGCCCCATGCCAAGTCAGGCTATGGACCCCTTGGTGTTCCCCTGGGGTGTCAAGCCCTTGTGGGGCACCCCTGGGTCTGCGGTGGCCAAGGGAGGACTCATGCATGGTAATCCCCCTTCTTGATTTTAAGGGGCAGAGGCAGTTACCAGCCTCAGATACCCCTGGGTCCCCCGCAAGGCAGCTYTGAGGATATATACTGTGGGCACAGTGAGCCTCTACTTTTCCTCCATCTGTTTTAGCTACAGCAGGGCTTCCTCCCAGATGGCGCTAATTTTACAGCAGCTGAAGATGTGTCCTGAGGCTCTCACCTTAGTCATGTATCCTTTTAACTTCTAATTTCCTGAATTTGTCACACACCCTGTAGATTAAAACATAGTATTTTATCTCTGAATCATTAACTTTTGTTGCTTTCTTATGCCCGCTTGAATCTTTTTCTGCTCCAGACAGCTCTGAATATAAATAGCTCAATAACACATGTCCTCTTTATTTAAAGACTATAATTTATATGACTGGAAGTATGAATGTGCAGTATGTTAACAGTGATGCCATAAAGAGGCTAAAATAATTAACCACTTTGCTGGAGTTAATAGATTCAAGGGCACAGGAACACGTTCATAAGCTCATGCTACAAGTTTCAAGAATGAGGCTAGGAAATGGGAAAAAGCAAAGGCTTAAGTAGATAGTTGGCATGAAAGGTTTGGTCAGACAGTGTGCAAACACCTGCTGAGCACCAAGGATTGCAAATACTTGTGTGGGTGCGTCTCCTAGACCTGTAAGGGCCAGCAAACAGCAGCTGGTGCAGAGGGATGCCCAGCAGAGCCCAGACTCATCCAGAGGGGAGCAGAATGACAGCAACAAAACGAATGAAATTCCTCCAGAAAAAGAGCAGCATGCTATCTCTGCTACTGCTTGGTAAATGTCCAAGTGACAGGAAAGGCGCTCCTAACTCATGTGGCAGTAGAAACCTTGTCTCTGTGTCTTCCTTGTATGCTGTGCTGCCTGCTCTTAGGGTTCTTAAGAGACTGTCCAGTTCCACCCCGTGCCGTGCACAGGGACACTTCCTGCTAGACCAGGCTGCTCCAACTTGTTCTTGAAGACTTCTAGGCGTGAGGCAGCCACATCTTCTCTGCACAACCTATGCCAGTCTATCACCACCCTCACAGGTATATTTCTTCCTAATATACCATGTAGTCCAGCCCTCTGCCAATATGAAGCTATTCCCTCGTCTCCCTTCATGCTCTTGTCCAAAGTCTCTCTCCAGCTCATCAACCATGGGGGCAACCTGTGAGCTGACTTGCATGCCATAGGTTTAAATGGTGCAGCTGGTCCCAGTGGCTCATAAGTGGTGTGTGTGAGTCTTTTACAGTTGCTCCTGGGTTGTCCTCCCTGTCATTAATCAAAGTCTTGAGGTCACTGTTCTGTGCCTCAATGAAATGTTGGTCCCATAGACTGCTGACTGAAATGCTCTGACAGATGCTGAGATTGGATGGCCAGAGGCTTCAGCTGCAATGAAAAGTGCAGCCAGCAATGCATCTGTTCACTGTCCATGGCCATGAYCATTGATACTGAAGTCTGCTGTAAAGTGATGTTAAACGTCATGGCATCTGCAGCCAATGGTATTTTCTGACCACATCCTTTCCCAGTCACCATCTGGAGCAACTGCTGGTGGTATCAATGAGATTCTTGCCTCCATTTGCCCATGACTCTGCATAGTCTGCTTGTGGGGTTTCCCTTATAAATATTGCATAATGGGAAAGAAGCTGCCAGCTCAAGTATTACAGGCTTAAAGTAAAGTATTACAAGGGTTCACATTCTCCAAACTGTGGCATTCCAGTTTAGGAGAAGAAGCTGCATGGATTTGAAGTGAAATCTGTAACAAAATGAGATGACCCAAATAAAAACTAAAACTCCCCTTAACGAAAGTACACACTTGCCCAAGAGGTGTTTGCTTCCCTAAAAATGCTAGTGGGGAGGGAGAAGAAGTGTATTGGGGACTATAATTATATTTCTGGCATGTTGAGATTGTTGTGTAGGACTCTTAAGAGTTATTTTGGTGTGGAAGCTGGAGTTCCTCAGGTTTTGCCCCTGTTCCTTTGAAGCTAACCAGAGGTTTAAAGCAAAGCCACTGGCACATCCAGATGAAWCACTAACCCTGACATTGGGAATGATGCCAGGGATAACTAGCAGCTACTTCTGCAAATTTAAATGTTTCTCACAGAATGCATTGCTGTTATTCCTAGGTACCTAACTTTCTCTATCACCACCTTGGGGATGAACTGTTTCTTGACTGTGTGAAGTTAGATCTCAGTGTCACATCTCCCCTAACTTGCCAGATTTTGTCCAGCTTGTGCACTACACTGCATGCAAGCTTTCTGAGCTTCAGGAAAACCATGCACAATGCCTAAGACTAGGAGATAACCAAATCAGGAATTCCTGTGGAACATAGCTCTATCACCCTGGAAAAAATTCTATCCTAAAGCAAAGGAATAGGTGCAAGGAGGGTAGGAGAGGATGCCATACCCAGACATAACAATGGACATAACAAAGGAGCAGATGGCCAGAAACATTTCTACTTATCCATTATATGCATTATCAGTGTTTGATTGTCCTATGTAAGACCAACTTTTTTTTATGTTTTCTTTTTTTTTTTTCTTCAAAGGTATCTTTTCTGTCTCTTTTTCTAGTCCCCTTAACACTGAAACAATGAGAGTYCTATCACAGATTACAGGCAGGTCAGGGAGGGCAAATTACATGCCAAAATAGTCTCTCTGAAGGGTCTTATTGGTATAATGTGATAATGTATGTGATAAGTCAAAGTTAGTGTTGCAAAACATTCTTCCAGTACTTCTTGTAGTTATTGTTGCCGTACATGGAGTGACTCACTTTCTGCAAAGCTGCTGCTCGTTTCTGCTGCAACTTTTCAAATGCATGTGTRGGTTTACTGTTCACTAATTCCTGCTTGTTGTTCCTTCCTTTTTAACCAAGACATGCTCACTTTTCCTTGATGATATTTCTCTGAATTAAATGCAGAGAATTTATATCTAATTATATATATATATATTTATTATTTATATAAATATATATATTTATAATAATAAAATGTAATTTTATTCAGAGGAATAAGAAACTAATAGAAAAGTAATTCTGAYAGCCTAATGACTATTAGCCTAAAAGGCTAATAGAAAAGTCATTTTGAAAGTCCTAAAAAGGGTAGGAAATTTGATTTATAGGGATCAAAAAGACCTAAAAGTCTAGAGCCTGTGGGACTCTGGAGATCTTGATGGAAAGGAAATGCTTGGGACTAGGCCAGGAGGAAAGGGTAAAGTGTACTGCTAGGCCAGGTCCCAGGAGCCAGCAAGCCAACACTAAGCATAATGTGTTGGACAATACCCCTGTGCATTTGGGAGGACTGGGCTGTGTGCCTGTGAGCTGATTTGTCTGGGGTGAAGATCAAGCCAATGTGTGGTAACAGCTCCTGTAGTCTAGTTCTGCAAGGTCAGAAACAGGCATGAAGGTTTTCTSCTGGCACCAGTGGGACTCAAGTGATCCAGCCCGTGAGGAGGAGGCAGACATTGTTATCTATTAATTGCCAGTAGTAAAAAACAATTGCCATGTCCTGTTTCTTCCTTCTAAAGTAGTTGCAGAGGTTTTTGACTTCATGCCTCAAAGGATAGTCTTTTGGTGTCATTGCTGTTGGTGAGACCARTCTGTTCACCCAGTGTGCTGCCTCAGCCACAAATGTTGTATCAGTTATGGAATACAGAATCATAGAAACAGCTAGCAGGCTAACCAGGCAATTACCACAGTTGTTCAGTTTTTAAAGGAAAAAACTGTGAGGAAGTATTTCTGATACTTTGTGATAGTCATTCCTCTAGTTTGAGTATCAGCAATGGCAAGGGTACATGCAGATCCAGTCGGGCACATTGAGAGGAGTGCCTGATTTGTCTTAGATACTGTGACATCAAAAGCCTTCCCTTCTTCCCTATTTCTCCATTATCTTACTCCTTAACTACTCCCACTAATGTGTTCCCTCCCTTGTACATGTGCAAAAGGCACCAGATATYCTGTGCAACCCAGGGTGCTGCCCAGTGTCCATGTTTACCATTCATATGTTCCTGCACTACTGATACACTTCCTGCACCCCCAGGGAATAGGATTCAGATTAAAGGAAAAATGTAGCTGGCCAAAGTGAACAATTATATGAAACAAAGGAAAATAACGACTACATATCCTTCATAGCAGTCTATTATGAGTTCTGGACCACTGTTCAGGCATAGAATTAAAAACCTTAATTATATTGTCACCTTTCAGCTCTGATTGCCCACAAGTGAATATATTTACTGTAACTCCTGCTGATGGAAGGAAATTGATGGCATTCCAAGTAAGGTGGGATAGGAGAGCTGGYGAAAAAAAATGAGAGGCAACATAATGATGGCTGCACAAGTGGGTGACAAATGTATTCCAGGARCCTATAAATTAAAAATACTTCCAGTGAGACAAGTACAAATTTGATGAATTTTGTGCTTTTCTTCTCCTTCCTTCCCACTTCCCATACCCTTGCCACCACCAGCATTGCCTCTCTAATTTGAAGTAATGCCTCCTATCAGATCATTGTCCCTCCTTTGTCACTGGCTTGTCARAATGCAAAATCTGTCACACTCGGGCTCTGGAGAGGGTGGGTGCTGATCCAAGACGTGGCTGTGGGTCTGTGCCAGGACAGGATGATTCTGCTGGTCACAAGCACAAGTGTTGGATGCTCAGGATCTGAAAACTGTGCAGCTGGGCAGCCGCACAACACTGGTGTCTCCTCATAGAAAGCGAAGCATTTTGGTACTTGCCTGAAATCTTCCTATTGGGCTGAAGAGGTTTGCCTGTTTTTCTTTTTTTCTCCCCCTTCATTCTGAAGATTTTTTTCAAGACCTTTCAAACTGGCAGTGTGTGAGCAGAGGTGTTCCTGATGAATAAAATTAAGGGGCCTCATTAAGGGTTTGTTCCCCACTGGCACGCACACCAGGGCTGAGCTCAGCAGAGCTGGATCTGGACCTGCCAACAGCATGTTTTTGACACGTGTTGCCATGGCTACGCAGGATGAGTTAATGTGACGGAACCGGCACACAGAGCAGAGGGCTTGCTGCGGATGCGGCCAGTGCACATGGCCATGTTGGAGGCGGCGCACGTTCACACCGGTTTATTACCCTCATGTAGCGGCAAGACTTCCTGCTGTGGTTTTGAAAGCTTGGGCTTCCAACTCTATCTGAGCTCCACGGCTGGGCTGTGCCACCACTGCCTCAGCCCCTCGGCTGCCTGCCAGTCCCTGTGCTGGCTAGAGAGGCTGTGCTTGCACCCTGAACTTGTGTCCACCATGGACACCAGAATTAAGGCAGAGAAGGGATGGCTGCCCAGAGCTGGAAGCCTAAACAAACAGCACCAAACCCAAAGTTTGGTGGTTGACCCTGGCTGTCCAGGCTGCAGGGTTGTTTTCAGCCAGTTTTACCAGCACCCTCATAACTACCCACAGCCTTCATACTCTATCATCTGCTTTCTTGGGTTTTCTGTGAATAATTTCCTTTTTACCATCATATTGTGAAAAACTGCTCTCCTCTATTTAAATACTCAGTGCAGCATCTTCTGTCATTTCCTGCAATTGCAATATATTGACCTCTGAATTTTACAACTGATTTGTGCTGATTTACCCTATGAAGCTTTCTCTCTGTTGCAAAAATTTATGCGTCTATCCTGCACTGCCACTGTGGTTGCTGATAGCTGAGCCATGTGAAATCTAGTCAGTCATTACTGCTTGATCTTTGCTGACATAAAGTCYAAAAAGCACTCCTGGTCCAGGGTTATCAATGGGGTTTTACATTATTCAGACAGACCCATGGACTTGTGGTCACAAACTTCCCATTGGTGCTGGTGTGTTCCTCTGCCAATGTAGATTCTGGCAGCTTGAAGAAACATGTTGAGCAAACTGGGGTGAGGAACCCTATTTTCCTGGGGCTTATTTTTTTTTTAATTATATTTCCATAAAGTGAAACTCAGGCTACAACTTTAACAGGTGAAAAAAAAAAYCACACAACATTTTTAACCCTGTGAAAGGCCAATAGCATCTAGTGAAAGGCGTCACTGGGCACATCAGGATTGGACTAGAAGATTGGTAAAAGTTCCTTCCAACCCAAACTTCTGCTATTCTATGATTCTATCAGAAAGTTGCAARGCAGCTTTATAAATGGCTTAACAGAATAAGAAAGCAAGAATAAAACTAAGGAAGTGAAAACAAATTTTATCTCCTTAGAAATACATAAATTCATTTGATTCTGTTGAACTATCACTTGTTTTTTGTAAGGTTGCTTGGTTTTTTGATTTTAAATAATGGATCCYCTTTGTAATACATTTTGATGCTGGAACAACTGCATTTTCTGGCTGACAGCTCTCATCCAGACTCCTGAAACTTTCAGAAAACCTGTTTACCTGTACTTCTAAATAGAAAAAAAATTATTAAGAATCTTTTAAAACTGTTTGGATTGCAAAAGTAGTACTCAGCAAGAGCAGTTCATTGCCATACCAGTATGCAGGAGGTCTAGTGCAGCTGACAGGTTGCTGTGACAACTCCTGGACATGATGCTCCATGTGAGTGTTCATTAGCCCTGTGGAAACTCCCCTTACCTGGCCCATTTCTGTGGGCAGCTCAGCTCTTACCCATCATCCATCTGCTCTAGCTCAGACATGGGACTGTCACCACAGTTACRGCCAGGGGGACCTGCAAAGTGTCAAGGGCGACTACATGTGTCTGGGCTAATGGTCACTGGGGACCAAGGGGAGTTCTCTCCTAGATCCTATGTGTGAGAGGCAAGGGCTGGAGGAGTAGGGACGCCTTGCAGGTCAACAATTATATTTGCCTTTTGTGTTGGCAACAGGGTTCTGGTGCTTATGACCATGAGATTCTCTTAGAGAACTGAAGCCTGCTTGAAAGAGATGGGATCCGCCTGACCAAGCACAGAAAAAGTATCTTTGGCAACAGGGTGGTCAGTCTGATAGAGAACTGCCAGCTGGGACCTGTGGCGTGGAGAGGGGATCACCAAAACAAGGTGAGAAAGTGGTAGACAAACAAAGAATATGGGGCAAATGAAGGGAACTTGCTATCAACAAAACAGGGCTAAAAGGGYGTCCGTCACAGGGGTACCCACATGAAGAGGGAAGACCCTACTAGAGAGAGTTGTGGGGAAAGCTTTCATATCCTTTTTGGGAGACCAGCATGTGGGGGTCCTGCTCTGAAATCATCCTACACCAACACATTCCATATGGGACATGAACAGGGGAAATGAGGGTTCTGTTGTGCTTTAGCAGAATTATATATATCATTGAGATCATGGAAAGGTGGTGATATATCTCACAAATTCTGTACTGAGTAAATATGAGCTCTTCAGAAAGGACAAATTGGGAATGCAGGCAGGGAGAGATGTGAGAGAAAACAAGTCTCTGACTTGTGACAGGTGATGAGGCCAGTAGGAAAACCAGGGCAGGGTGTACTTAGTTTTGGTAGAGTGGAAAAAGTAGGGAATTGTTAAACAATCTGTATAAAACCTTAAATCCATGGCACCTGATGGGATGCATCTGTAAGAGCTAAAGGAGTGAGCTGGTGTCATTGCAGTGCCTTTGTTGATTAACTCTGAGAGGTTGTGGTGATATGAAGAGATTAAAAGAAGAAAACAGATGTCACTCCTTTATAAAGAAGGAGAAGAAGGAAGATCCTGGAAACTACAGACCTACCAGCCTCACACTGATTGGTTGGAAAGTAATAGAGCATATATTCCAGAAAGCCATTTCCAAATGCATGGAGAAGAAAGTGGTGAGTGTGAGTTGTCACTATAGATTTACAAAGGGAAAGCCATGGCTGTCCAGCCTGATAGCTTCTACAAAGAAAAGGCTCAGTGGAGAGGGAGAGAAAAAGGGCTGTTTCCTTGACTTTAAACAAGGCTTTGAACATTACCTCCCATAAAATACTCCTAGAGAAACTGATGAAGTGGATAAATTAATTGAGAGCTGATGAAACAATGGGTCCATAATGATGTTATGAGTGACAAGAAGTCCTGCTGGTGGCAGAGACTAATGMTGCACCTCAGGGACCCATACGATCGTCAATATCCTTTAACATTTTGGCTAATAGCCTGGATGATGGGGCAGAGTGCATCCRCAAAAAGGTCTCAGGCAATACAAAGGTGTGAGCAAGCCTGTTAGAAGGGGCAGGCTGAAAAACTGGACAAAGAGGTGTCTCATGGAGTTCAGCAATGAGAAATGGGAGGTGGGGGGCACCTTCTGTGGAGGAATAATCCCAATCACTGGACAYGCTGCAGAATAATGGGCTGGGAAGTAACTTTGCAGATCAGAAGCTCAGCATCCTGTTGGATAGAAGGAGAAAGTGAGCCAGTAATATGTTCTCATGGCAGAGAGGGCTGATTGTCTTTGGTCTACATTTGGAGATGTCATCAGCGGGATGTGATTTTGCCCTTTGCTCAGCACTGATCTGGACTTCTGGCTACAACACTGGGCTTCTCTGTACAAAAGGTACAGACTTACTGGAAGAGGTCGCTAAAATGCTGGAGGCACAGGAGTGTGTAGTCATATAGGGAGAGGCTGAGAGCATCCTGGGGAAAGGGAGGTTCAGGGGAGATCTTGTCAGTGTGTATAAATACTTGATGCAGAGGAGCAAAGACTTCAGAGCCAGGCATTTCACAGTGGTAAGCAATGAGCTAATTAGAGTATATTGACAGAAGATTTTAAAAAAATTCAAGAAGTCTCAGGCTGTGCCAGGGGAGCTTCAGGATGGACATCGGGGGGAATTCCTTCACAGAAATGGTGGCCGAGCATTGAAATGGACTGCCTACAGAAGTGGRGGAATTGCTATCCCTGGACATGTTCAAGAAATGACTGGACATGGCACTCAGTTCTCTGGTCTGGTTGACAAGGTCATGGTCAGTCATAGGTCGGACTTAATGGTCTAAGAGGTCTTTCCAAACCTTACTCAGTAAGTCTGTAAAAATAATTTTCATTTAAACAAGAAAAATCTTTGGTGTGAGGGTGATCAAGCACTGGAARAGGTTTGTTCAAGTCATGGTGCCTCCAACATACTCAAAACCAGACTTGACATGGTCTGGAGAAACCTGCTATAGGTGAACCTGTGATGAGACAAAGACCAGACAAGATGACCTCCAGAGTTCTCTATTAACCTCAGCCATGCTGTGATCCTAGGATCTTCCTGAGACACWAGTGACAGAAGACCTGATCTGTGGAGTCTACATCCTGTTGACCACAGTGTCAAAAGATGGAAGCTGGGGGAAAAAATCCATGTGGGCACAGTCCTGCACCAGAAAGAGGCAGAAACAATGTCCTTTTTCCTAGGGAGAATCCTCTTCTCTGTGCAGCTAGACCAAGAGAAATTATCTTTCCCTCATAAAAACACTCAGAGTTACCATGGAGGGTCACTATTGATCAACCAGAGACCTCAGCTTACTAATTGTAGACTCCTGTTGGGCACCAGAATGTGTAGTAGATCCTGTTTCCTTTTTATTATCTATGTAATTTAGAAATAGCTGAAGATCAAATATGGACCGAGGCACATTATTGCCACTATGAGTTTAAAACGCTCTTCTTGATGATTTGGCTTTACTTATCTTCTTCACTCTTGCTTTAAATTTTTTTTGTTAGCTTAGGGTTAGATYTTGCCATTCCAACATATAGCAAGCAGGTTGGTCTTACAAGAGCAGGTCCACTCCAGTCTATAAAATCCATTTAGTTTAAATGTTACAACAACTAACCTGAAATGAGAAAGTTTAAGGAAAGTCGTCATGTTTCTCTGCAAAGATGCTTTGCAAGCCTGTGCTGGCCTTTACACCAGGAATTTTCATTACTTTTAAGAAGAATAATCATGTCAATGGGTGAACGTCAGTAGATGAACACCTCATCTACTTAAACCCATGATATCCAAGCAAAGCCAGTTGTTCTCCAACTGGGGCCACGCTCCACGGTGGGGGGCAGAAGGCTGTGCACAAAGGCTGCTCTCTCTACTCCACCTCTGACAGTCACAGCCTGGAACAGCACAGGAGCTACCATCTCTCTCTGCTCAGGGGAGCTGGTAGTTCAGCAAACTGAAAGACAACTTTTTATCATGCCATTTGCTGCACACTGGCTCCCTGTGAGGAGGAACTTTGGTGGGCATGTTGTAATGTGGGGTTGAGATGGCACCAGAGGAGTCCATGTTCAGCAGAGACATAAATGCCAGTATCCATTCGTGCCAAAGTAATGAGGGGTAAGACCGCATGTCACAGTCATTAATGAATGGTGAAGTTCTGTACAGGACTTCTGAAGCTTCACATTTTTGTTCAAAGGCTCTGATCTAGGATGTTTTCCAACAGGGAGGAGTCTGCTTTTCTCCCTCTCTCTGCCCAACTCTGCAGTGATTACAAACTGAAGTTTTGACTCCAGCAGCAGCTGTCTATGTGTCTTTCTGACTTCTTCCCCCTCCCTGAGGCACAGAACCCTCTACACAGAGATTTATAAAAGAAAATAAATTCACTGCATTCTCTAGATTTGCCTTCTAGTCCTGGAAATATTCATTGCTGATAGGGGAAAAACTTTCTCACTTAACTGCAAAGTGAAAACCGATGTTTTCATTTCTCACTGTTATTCTGGCACATGCAAGTTTAAAAAAGAACACTAGCAAACAAATTTAGGTCAAATGGTAAAAGCAATACTGCTGTGGTTGATGKTGTTTAAGCACCTCATATTCTAATCCTTCTATTGCAAGAGCAAGGAAGTGAAGTCTTTTACTGCCTAGAGGCCTGGACAGACTTGAGGGATGGGCCAGTGCAAACCTCACAGAGTGCAGCAAAGCAAAGTGCAAGGTCCTACACCTGCGTTGGAACAATCCCAGCTATATCTACCAGCTGGGCAGAGAAGTGATTGAGAGCACCTCTGTGGAGAAGGACTTGGAGGTGATGGTTGATGAAAAACTCAATATGAGCCATCAGTGTGCTCTTGCAGCTGAGAAAGCCAAAGGAATTCTGGGCTTTATCCAAAGAAGTGTAGGCAGCAGGTTGAAGGAGGGGAATCTGCTCCTCTGGCCTTGTGAGACTACCTGGAGCACTGCATATAGTTGTGGTGCACCCAACATAAGAAGGACATGGAACTCTTGGAGCAAGTCCAGARGAGGCCATTAAGTTGATAAGAGGACTGGAGCGCATCCCCTATGAAGACAGGCTGTGAAAGGTGGGGCTGTTCAGCCTGGAGAKGATAAAGTTGTGTGGAGACCCCACAGCAACCTTCCAGTATCTAAAGGATACTTCTGGTACCTACAGAGAAGCTGAAAAAGGATTCTCCATCAAGAACTGCAGTGACAGGACAAGAAGAAATGAAGGAAAATTGAAAGACGTTATTCCYATTTATGTTAACTGTTAGGAAGAAATTTTTCACTCTGAGGGTGGTGAGATACAAGAACAGGCTGCCCAGGGAGGTTATGAATGCCCCAAGCCTAGCGTTTTTCATGGCCAGGTTACATAAGGCCTTGAGCAACCCAGTCTAGTGGCAGGTGACCCTGCCTATAATGGGAGGTTCAGACTAGATGATCTTTAAGGTCCATTCAAATACCTTAACATTCTARGATTCTATGACTCTACACCTGCTGCCTGAGGGCCCTTCTCAGTCAATTCCTGCATCTGGATGTTAATGGACAGCGCAAGCTTTGACCTTGACCATGATGGTGGGGAATCCTCAGGAAGAAGCTCATTCTCTTTCATGCTGATGGTAGTGATGGGTGACCTGGATGCTCATCAGTACTACCTGACCTGGCTGCAACCAGGCCAGGAATGGAACCAGATGATGCTGTTCACACAGAGAAGGGAATATTGTAGAAATCACAAGAGCAAATGTGTCGTGATGTCTTGCTCATGATGAGAAAAGTATGTCTGGTTATGACCCAGTTTTCACTAAGTGTACCAACTAATGGAGCGAGAGACAYAAAAGATTTCTGAAGTCCACCTGAAGTGTAATTCAAACCTATCCTGAGAGAGGTCATGATAAGTAAGATAAATTTCTATCTTTCCTTTCCTTTACAATATCAACCTTTGGCTTCTAAAAGTTTGCTTAAACAATGATAGTTTGGRGGTGCCTTCATGAACTCACTGACTCTCTGAGGGCTACAGATATGTCAGACCTTGCAGCAGCTGGTAGAGACAGATACATATTTCTTGGTCCTTTGAAAAAAAGCTCTGGAATTAAACACTCTAGGCAAAGGAAAGTATTTTATGGAGCTTTTTGTGATGGAAAATAAGCTGTTCAATTCTAATTTCAATAAGGTAGTGCCATTGGTGCTTTAAAAAAAAAATCTTCATTTTCTATCAAATGTTCTAGTTTTCTGTACTGTTTTCATTAATAGCTGCAGACAAAATGATGGGATGTTGGCCTGTAAGAAATTCCCTGGATGCAAGAGGCAGATAAAACAATATGCATATTTTTCAGATCAAAGCACTGGTTCTGCATCTGCAGATATCCCACCCCTTACATCAAAGAGTGTCACTTGAGAAAGACATGCATGGTCAGACTTGCAAGTCTGTTCCACCCCTTTTTACTAGTTCTTCTCACTCCAGCTTTTCTCCAGGTGTCTTCTTGCTTTTTTAATCTCTTAGGTTTCCTTTGGTGATCTGATGTGTTTCTTCTCAAGTCAATGCTGCTTTGCAGCTCTATGCCCCAGCCAATTAGGTGTTTTCTCTTGCCAGCAAAAAGCTGCAGCCACTGAGCATCCAAGACTGATTGTTGTAGACTGTGGAGACTTGGGATGAGACCCTGAGCCAACAGAGGATCTGTTAAAATGCAGTGAAGGTCACATGGATTTTTTTTTCTGTAAGTCTCTGCTCAAAGAGCCTCAGATTCTGCAAATGTTTTGAAACAGAAGGTGTTTGGAAAGTGGTTTTGAAAGGCTTACACAGTAAAGTTTTCATCTAATTGAGAAATTCTGAAATAAATTCTGTTGCTAGTAGAACCCAACTCTAAATATTCAGAAACAAGAGATCTTTCCAAATTACATGTAACTCATTAATGTCCTTGTCATAGGTTTTGTCAGCCCAGACTGACAGCTCCTGAGCACCAGGAAGCTATCTGTGTTCCCTAATGAGGCCCTTCCTGGTGACAGATAAGTGCAGTGATCATTTGTGCCCCGTTCYCTAATCACTTCAGCTCCACTAGTGGGCTGGAAAGACTGTGTCCAGTCAAAATGTGTCAAGCATGTCCCTCCTCATAGAGCCCAGTGCTGCTGCCAAGTCTGGCTGACCCCCAGGGACCAGACTGAGCACCCAGCTGTCTGGTGCAGAGATGGTGCTAACTTTTGATATGATGCCARATCTGCCTTCACCTGAGCCACAACAAGGTATTTTTGGGACAGAAGGAGCAAAGGAATGTTAAACAGGGAATGGTGCTTCTTCAAAGAATGAAAATTTTATTACCAAAATGAAAAGGAATACTTTTCCCTTTGGTTGTATCAGCTAAATAATATTTTCAGAGATATAATGGGAAACAACTTTTTTTGCTCCCTGCTGAAATAAATAATTTTGAAACCTTGAAAGAAGTGCATGAAACATGGAATTAGCTTACTAAAACTAGATGGACAGGAGTTTGGGTTTTTTGTTTTGTTTTGTTTTTTACAAAAGCATTACTTATTACAAGAAATACCAAAGAAAACTARCTGTGAAAATTTGATCTAGCAAAGGTGTGTTGATGCATTTCCCTCCAGAATTACAGGTCACCTCTCTGACAATATCTCTGCACATTTTATGAGTAGTTTTTTAGATTTCACTTTTCCTGCCTTTTAACTAATGAAGGCTGACCCATTTAAGGTAACATCTTGCCTGAGCCAGGAGCYGTTTCACTCACTGATATGCCTTGATATCTGTAGAAGACAGCCAACAAGCAAGCTTCCTGGAGAAGCATGATTGCACCACACCCCTTGGCTCAAGCAGTGAGGTTCATATAATCATGGAATTGTTAAAGTTTGWCACGAGTTCTAGGGTCTTCGAGCCCAACCATAATACCAGCACCACCATGTTACCTCTAAATTATGTTCCWGCCTGTTGCTTTTTCTTGGCATCACTGGTAATCCTGGCTGTCATTTCTCCTACCTCCAAAAATGCTACTGTGACCAGTCTGCTCTATGTGGCAGGGTTTTTTTTTTTTCACTCCGTTTTTCATCTTCAGAGTTTCCAAGAATATTAACACCATGCAAGCTGACAAGATGAATTCCGACAGAAGATAATTGCATGAGRCCTTTGTCGCTGAGCCCTTTCAGTGTCTCAACACTGTCAGTTTCCATTTTTTTCAAACACTTGTGTCAGAGATGCCCACCACACGCGGGGAGACCAGGAAGTGCTTGGCCAAAACTGTTTTGAAGACTGGAACAAGTGTATTCTCAGAGAATTAATTTTTTTTTTTTAACAAAATGGAGATAATGGATGGATGGATGGATGGATGGATGGATGGATGGATGGATGGATGGATGGATGGATGGATGGATGGATGGATGGATGGAAATGCAGGTTCCAAGGTTTATCTCAAGCAAACTAATGCCTCATGTGAGGGACCAGAGGGGACATGCCATGATCAGAGCAGCCCTGGGTCCCACAGGGGTGGCAGGATCCATCCTGTGTGATGGAGCCACAGCTCCTTCGTGTATAGGCTTGAGTTCAGCAGAGGGAAGCTGACTGCTCTGGCAGCACTGGCACAGCTCTCTGTGGTCAGCACCGTGCAGCTTGACATGGGACTTGGCTAATATCTCAGCCAGACCCAATTCACACAGCAGCACCACTATTCCTGCAGAGGAAAAAACAGACACAAAACCCGCAAAACTTCAAAAGAAGGTGGTGCATATGTTTCCAACCAGAAATATTAGGAACATAAGGACAATTTTTTGCTTCTTCAGGCATCCTTTTGGAAGAGCCTGTCCAGGGTGGGAGGACAGTACCTGAGGCTCTGCATGGCTCTCAAGACATGTGAAAAAAGGTCCTGAAAGAGAAGTTTCCCAGTTTTGCCCAGGTACATTTTTTTACAAAATCCCTTGTCTGTAGCATTCTTGTGAGCATGAGTGGTCAAAAATTCCACACACACATACTTTAGAGTTATTTCATTCATTCATTTACAGTCCCCCTTCATTATTCATAATCCCTAGTGGCACTTAATAACATGGGTTAGAGGTGGCCTTAGCASTGCTGGGGTAATAGTTGGACTTTCTGGTCTTAGAGACCTTTTCCAACCTAAGTGATTCTATTTTTTTGTGATTCTGTTTCTCAGTGCTACCAACCAATGGTTCTTCATCCATCCAGGAGCACAGACCTAGATTAATTTCTAGCTTTAATGAGAACCTTCATGTCATTGTGCCATGATTTTTTTTGCTTGTTCTGGCTATTAGCCAACTGAAGTGGGTCATGAACTTTTTCAGCACATTGTGTTTTAAAACATTCATTTTACCCAAAGAGGGAGGTCTCAGCATATGTGTTAATTTTAAGAAAATCAGAAATTTCTGCTACGGAAACTTCCAAAAGATATTTTTAATTTTGGAATCTTTTTATTTTAAAACAACCTAGAGCAGCYGTTTAAAGTTTGGTTCGGTTTCTTGGGAGAAGGGGGGGCAGAGAGTTGGCAGGGGGAGGAGGGGTTCCCTTAGTTCCATTTTCATGCTTGCCATATTTTGAAGTGCTATAAAGAATGCAAAATAAACATATTTGAAAAGGCTTGAGTTCCCCTATGAAATGTCAGGGTTGTGGAATGCCACCTTTCAGAATCAAATCACTCTGAATAGTAATTCTAGAAATACTTATTTCACTCTGAATAAGAATGACAGATTTTGAAACCCTGGTGTTTCTSTTAAGCTAGAAACTGTAGATTTTGCCTGGCTAACAGCTTTCCGCACTCTGCCTGCTGTTCATTCAACYTGCTGAACATATGCTTGRTCATATCAACAATGCTGATCAGGCCAGAGGGGAGCTGGTAAGGGGCTGCTTGAGTAAATATTTCTTCCATTTCCTACTTTGCTATTTAAGTTTCCATGTTTTCTTGTGTTGTCTCAAGATTTCCTCTCTAAAGGGCTGATCTCCTGCAGCATTTTGCTGCAGCTGTGACCCCAATACAAGATGACAAGCTGATMCTCAGTCCTTGCTATGACTCTGTCCCCAGAGTAACAGAAGCTGTGGCATTGCAGCACCAATGGTAAGGACAAAAGGAAAACAATTTGACCAAATCAAAGGTGCAAACCCAGTAGCTTACATTTTGACTGCACTGTGTTGTGTGTCCAGCCACCCTAATGTCTGTGGGATGCACCAAGGGGMGATGCTGACAGGCAAAGCTTAACTCAGTATTCCTGATAAGGGCTGCAGGCAGGGACAAGCAAATATTCCTCTCACAGGGACCAAAGGCAGCAGGCTGTCACTATTGCAGCCCCTGCAGAGAACCCTCCTCTCTGCATCTTACACCTGCAGCCAGTACCTGTGTTTGCCACATCCACTGTCCTGACCAGGACACTGTCCTGATGCATTGGCATAGGGAGAGCCAAGCCTCAGCAGGACACAGGGCTGACAGTGTTGTGGGGCTAGGTGGGGTAGGAGATTGTGCACAACTGAGAAAAAAACAGAAAGAGAGGAGAAGTTTAAAAATGTGGTTTTTAAAGAGCTGAACACGCTCCTGTGTATCACTCCAGGAAGGCCAGGAGAGTGTCTCCAGTAACTCTCATCTGCTGGGAAACACATCGAGTGGAAAAGTAAAATCAGCCTGAGCCTGACCTGCAGACTTGTGCTTATGCCGTGTGACCTTTTTTCTCCCCAGGTTAGCACTGCTGTCCTGGTTCCAGCCACTGACTGGGGAGGCATAGGGATGAGAAAACTGCTGTTGGTCTGGAAGTCCACCTGCTACCTGACTGACACAGCTCCACTGGGAAGAGACACAACTTCCCAGTCCACCCATCACTGGCACCAGGGCTGGCCAGTGACAGACATTGCTTCCCAAAGTAATGCCACCTGCCTTATAAGGGAAGTGGTGACATCCATGGCAGGCAGCTTGGCTTAGTTAGTTCATGGATACCCTGGGACTGGCAAGTAATTGCTGGTTTCTTGCTTCAGTAAAATTTGGAAAAATAGGTAGAAGAAACATGGATCTTTGCTATCCTCTGCTATCATATTCAGTCAATTCATTAACTCTACTCTCTTCCTAGCCTGCCTCCAGTTAGCCGTTAATTTCAGGTGCTAAAAATGTAATTTAGTAACTTGGTCACGAGACCAAGAAGGAGAATATAATTCACTCGACTGCCTCTTATGGGACCTGTACAWAAAGCAAATGAACCCAGACTTGCTGTTATATAAAAGTTGGTTTTAGCAGGGGAAAAAAATCAGTARAAGCAGACAACTGGCAAAGTCAACTGTCAAAAATTACAAGCCCAAATGGACTCAGTCAAAACCACTCTATCTCCAGTTGAAAGGGCTAGGTATTTGTCAACCAGGTGTAATTAGAATCTGATGAAGTTCTGTGGTGTCACAACATAATGCAGGCAACAATGTGGCCTTGATATAAAGCCCTTTTCCTTCCCCATGGCATCCCTTCTGCACCCTCAGATTTATGCAGCATCTTGACCATGGGCAAGTGAAATGAACAGTTAAGAGCTGACAGAAACACAGCTGATGATACCTACATGTTTAACCCAAAAAGAAGGAAAATCTATGGATGCCCATTCAACCTGAAACTCTAAGAAATCATTAGTAGGCCAAGTTCAATGATGATGACAAAAGAAATTTAGGGGTGAAATGGAATTATTGGCATTTGCTTAAATTTGCCAGTTTTGATAGCACAGGAGACAGATCTGTGCTGAAGAGCTTGCAAGAGGAAATATAGTTCAGGGTATGTACACAGCACTGGGCTGGCAACTGCTGAAGTGACAGGCATTGACCAATCCTCTCCCTGCACTGGCTGGGCTCAGCTCAGCTGCTCTTGGGTGTCTCCTGGCAAGGAGTGAAATCTCTGTCCATCATCTAGTTCATGTGCATGGGAGGGAGTAGCCACCTCCTAAGATGTCTTGAGCTTAGGATGTCTGAGGCCTTCAAAGTCTCTTTTTGTCAGCAAACCTGCAGTGGGACCAATGTGATGCCTCCAAAATATGTTACGTGTCTCCTCAGACAAGATGCCGTTCTGTCTGTTGGGCCAAATTTRCACAATCCTTCTTCAGGTCAGGGAGGGTGCTCTTGTGCTTCTGGTATCATGAGTGCTTTGTTGCTGGTTTGGGTGGCCTCTGTTACCCTTCTGCTGAAAACTAAAAGCAGAGTAAGCYGTGTTCAAATTCAGCCCAAGTCTGATGCACACAAATCTGTTTCCTTCCCTGTTCCATGACCTTCCTTATGGATTGTTGTTCTCAGTAAAGCYTGAAATCTCCCAAATACTTATGAAATGTCAGGTTTCAGCTTTATTTTAAACTGGATTGTCCAGAAGCTAAAGGATGGTCTGCAAATGCAGTCCTCCCTTTATGAAACCCTAAGCACAGAGGAAGAAATTCTGCCCATTTTTAGCCTTTCCAGTTTAGTTTTGGTTTAAAAATTTTGGAGAGATTTTATTGGGTTTGTATCATATAAGGAAAAAGAGTATTACTTCCAAGTGACAGATAGATTAATCTAAGCCTAACTGACAAAGGATTATACAGTTCTTCCTGCAAAAATAAACAAATTTTTGTCGTTAACATTTCAATTTTTAAAAAATGTTATCATTATTGTCTTTTACTTGATCCTTCATGGTAGAACTTTAATTTGTTTGGGCTAAAGCTAGTCAATTTTAGAGCTATGGTTTTTGACAAACCCAGAAAACATGTTCCATTGTTGGAAAATCCCTTTGCTGACCATTACCATCTGTAACCAATCAGTCCCACTCTTCATACTTTGATTTAGTTTCAATTATTATGTCCTGGTTTAAAGGACAGGTGTCTGCCAAGGAAGGTGAGAACTTCCTTTGGAATGGAAAATATGACCCCCTTTCCCACAAATTATTGTAACTTAGAAATTACAGGGCTGTCAGGCAAAGATATAGGAAAAGGAATAATAGTTCATTACTAGAATATAAATGTATATCTATAAAACAAAGCAAATAAATAGCAACAAACAACAGCAGCACCAACAAAGAAACAAAGCTACAGTCCCAAGCACAGACCCAGTCCCAGTCCCAAGCACAGACCCAGTCCCAGTCCCAGTCCCAAGCACAGACCCAGTCCCAGTCCCCGTCCTAGTTCCAGACCCAGTCCAGCCCAAGCACAAACGCAGTCCCAGTCCCAAGCACAGACCCAGTCCCAGTCCCAGTCCTAGTTCCAGACCCAGTCCCAGCCCAAGCACAGACCCAGACCCAGTCCCAGTCCCAGTCCTAGTTCCAGACCCAGTCCCAGCCCAAGCACAGTCCCAGTCCCAGTCCCAGTCCCACTCCCACTCCCAGTCCCAGTCCCAGCCCCAGTCCCAGCCCACTCCCACTCCCAGTCCCAGTCCCACTCCCACTCCCACTCCCAGTCCCGGCCTCTCTTGGCGCTTTGCCCTCCGGTGCAGTTCCGGGCACAGCCAGCAGGGGCGCTGGTGGCTCCCGGCCGGGCAGGGGTGCCATGATTCCCCCGCGCCTGCAGGGGGCGCTGTGGCGCCAGCCCGGCCGCCTCTCCCTCATCGGGCAATGGCAGGTGAGCCAGCGGCAAAGAGAGGAAAGGGGATTTCTTTACAACTTCAGAGGCCAGCTGGTCTCAGTGCCCCTCTGTGTAGTGAAATGCACTGTAGCAGGAACCTTGGAGCAGCAAGCTGAAACGAGTGGCAAACAAAATGTAGCAGATACTCTGTAGCCATAGCAGGAGCCATGGGATGTCCTGGCAGGCATGGGCCGTTGGGTTAAAGTATAGTGAAAAACGCGGAGCAGTGGCAGAAAAACAGCGGGGCTGGCCCGTGGTAGCCAGGCTCCTGCGAACAGCCAGGAGATGCTCCCTCAGAGTGGGGGTGAGGGGGTTGTGGTCTCGGATCTTCCCCRGAGGGACCCAAGTAGATGGTGAGGGTTCTTCCCAGTGAGACTGGGTGGTGAAAAAAGGTCCCWTTTCAACGGCCACTCTTCCAAGCAAAGCCTCACTCAAAGTAGGAGAAGCAGTAAATGGCTGGACTCCATGGTGGCAGTGAATTTTCCACACAGTTCCAGCAACTCGACTGTTCCCCTCCAGCCCACTCCCTAACACCCTCTCCCCCCCACCCTCCCCAAGCCAAATCTTGCACTATCTCTGCTCTTCCCAAGAGAAGGCCCCTCAGCTATAAGAGTGCAGCCAACTGCACCCTCCCCCTCCTCCCTGGCTCCATCTTTTATCTCTCTTAAGTATCATCATTATCTCTTAGGCAACAAATGGTAGAAAATTCCCTGAGATAAAGAAGAAGAAAAAAATCCTAACTCTAACACATTGCCATCCCACATTTTTTCCTCAGTTTCTCCAGGGGTGGTGCCAGAGGTAGGAAGGTACTGCTGCAGAGTGGTGAGGGTAGATATAAACTGTGACCCAGCTCTGCAGGAATGCAAATGAGGCAAAAGCTTCCCTTCATCTCCACCTGTGGTCACACACCAGTCCTTCCTTGGATTTCTGAAATTTCCTATGATCTTGAGAGTTATGAATATCAGAGGGCACCTTTCCTCATTAGGACCCTCGTATGGTAAGAATTGCAGGGAATGTTTTTCAATCTAATGCTTTATTTATTTTCCTTTTCTTTAAGGGATACCAACCATCCAGCTGAAGTGCCTGTATGGGTCTTCTTTTCTTCCTCACACCCAAGGTCAGGCAAGACACTAAAAATGGTGGATTGTTCTGCCATGCAGACATCAGACAAACTGCTCACAGTGTGGCAGTTTGTCTGGCATAAATATGGTATTGCCTGCAACAAAATATGTTTTCATGAATCCTGCTAAAGTGAAGCCTCATGCTGGGAGAACACTTGTCTACCCTGGATGAGGGATGTATCTTCTGTAAGGGCATGCAGTGGATGAGAGCCAGGGGAAGCAGGGTGCTGCRGGGTGAACAAGGACTTGTCTATCCRGCAGGCATCAGGAGGCTGCAGGCTYGGGCTGTGTGGTGAGGACATCYTTTCTGATGTAATCCTCAAGAGCGTTGGACCACTGCAGACCATGGGGTGAGTTAACCAGTGCAGATGTGTGTATATGTACTACTCATGTACATATAAAGCAGCAGACACGCAATCTTATCACTTAATTCCTCTGCTGCTCCTCATTACTGTTTGCAACAGCAAAGAAAACATTTTAAACATACCTCCTGCTGTCTTATTTCTATAATAACCTATACTTTAACAAATTCTGGCACATTTAGTAAGCAATGTGTCTATAACTAATTTCTTACAAAATATGATGGGTTTGTTTCCCCTTGATCCCCTCATCAGAATAACCACTTGCTGMTTTTTTTCCCTGTGATTTTAAATTCACCCTCTTGGTTCATGCAGTGAAGCAGCTTGAGCAGACTTGAGAAGCTTAAATGGCATCAAAATAGTTCAGTTATTTAATTTCCACACTTACAGTTCTGTTTAGATCTCCTAATCTGCAAGCCCTGTGATGAAAGAAGCACTCATGGGTGTGCCCAGTAGATTTTCTCCTGCTCTTCATCGATGACAACCACTCATTTCCCATGGCAGTTCCTTCATCTATATACTCCCATTCTCTAATCAGATATAAATATTTACATGGTGCTTCCCACCTTTCTCAGCAAGAACTGAAGACCATCTCAGTCATACTTTTTTCTCATGAAGGCTGGATTTATAAAGATGGGGTGGCTAACCTGGAGAACAGCCCT
This sequence comes from Sporophila hypoxantha, assembly GCA_002167245.1. Taxonomy (NCBI): domain Eukaryota; kingdom Metazoa; phylum Chordata; class Aves; order Passeriformes; family Thraupidae; genus Sporophila; species Sporophila hypoxantha. The sequence continues at coordinate 169,852 of NDFG01000176.1, forward strand.
TGGCAGAGCTCTGTGCTATGGGACAGCCACTCTGAAGAGCAAGTGTGCATACAAAGAGCTTCTTTAGTTCAGCTGTTAACTTTGCCCAACCAGCTTTATTCAGGGGGGTCTTGATATAAAACACAAAGATGTTCATTCACTTTGCACATGGCTTCCTTGACAGAAGCTGTCGAGTTGTGTTTTTCACTGGAAAGTAGTAAGTCGTGGCTCCAAAGTCCCAGATACAGAAGGAACCATCTCACCTAAATGCAATTTTTCCATTAAACTTTGGGTAGGAGATTAAACTGGGGGTTTTTAGCAGAAGAGAAACTGTAAACTAAACTAAACTSTGTCAGGGTTTAAGGAGATGCTGAAGGAAATGCTGGTCTTGGGGTAACAGGGCACTCCACAAGAGTGTGTGCTGGGGTGCAGGATCTGAACTGCAGACTTACTGGCTATGACGTACATTCTCCTCTCACCCTGCAGCAGAGGTAGCAGTGGTGCTTTGGAAGCCTACAAAGGCTCCACAAACAGTCCTGAATGTGTCTATCCTGAATGTCAGGTGCTGGCATAAATATYGTATTGCCTGCAGCAAAATATGTTTTCATGAATCCTYCTAAAGTTGGAGGAAGATAAGTCCTCTGTTTCTTGGAAGTCTGTGCTTCTTGGCAGACAACTTCTCTGACACAAATAAATAAGAAGTTCATCATTCACTTTAATAAAACAATTATTCTTTTTAATTAAGATAAGCGTCACATACATTTGCTAGCAGTTCCTCTATGCCTATCTGAGAACACCTTGCCATGAGAGACTTCTATCAGAACTGACTTTGCAACTAATAATGTAGTCTTCATCACTTAACTCAAAAGTCCCTATTGGCTTTAGCACAGTGAAGCATTAAGGAAATGAAATATTAAAAAAAAATCATACCCTGAAGTTTGATTTGTTGAAAGCATTTCCTAAACTGACAAGCTACATGCCGTGTCTAGGAAACCCACAGGGAACTTTCAAAACTTGAGCAGCAGTTTCTAATCACTGACTATCATTAGCATTTTAGTGAATAGATTTTTGATAAGAAAAATCTTTGCCCTGTGAAAAAAAGAGAACCAAATAACCTGACATTTTTAGTGCAAACAGAACTTCTCTTTAATTATTCCTTTAGCTATCCTCCAGGCACTGGGTGCCACAGTGAGTGGTTCTGTTGTGCTCCAGCAGAGGGTCCAATGTTCTGAAAGCAAACACTGACATTATGCCAAAACTTTACACAGTCACTTACATATTATTATCATGGGATATGTCTTCTGCCATACACAGAGGTGAGGCAGAGGGTGGGTTCCTATGTGGATGGCAGATCAGCATTTCTGGTGGACCTCATGGCAGTTAAGCTGTGCCAATGGTGTTTTGCAGCTACCTGTAGTGCAGGGTGCTGCATCARGAGACCAGAGCAATGTGGATGGGACCCCTAATTCGGGACAATACTGGAAGGTACGCACTGGGGCAACTATTGCAGAGAAAGCTTTGGGTGTTGCAAGCTTAAGGACATGGAGGGAGTTTCAGTTTTCTTGCAGGCTGTTTTAATGGACTGAGGTCAGGAGGATGAGGTTCAGCAAGAAGTGCTGGGTCTRGCCCTTGGGTCACAACAGCCTCAGGCAGCTTCYGGCTGAGCAAGAGTGGATGGAAAGTTGGAAAAGGACTTGGGTGTACTGGTTGACAGCCCAGGTGTGCTCAGGAGGCCAAGAAGGCAAATGGCACCTGGCCTGTATAAGGAATAGTGTTGCCAGCAGGCCCAGGGCAGTCATTGTCTCTCTGCTCTGGACACTGGTAAGATCTCATCTTGAGTGCCCAGTTTTGAGCCRCTCAGTTCAGGAAAGAGACTGAGGTGCTGGGGCATGTCCAGAAAAATGGATGGGGCTGGGGAAGGGTCTTAGGCAAAAGAGTGGCCAAGGGAGCTGGAGAGGCTCAGCCTGGGCAAACTGAGGCTCAGGGGAAACCTTCTGTCTCACTACAACTCCCTACAGGAGGATGGGGCCAGGTGGGGGTCATGCTCTGCTCCCAGGGAACAACAACAGGACAAGAGGAAATGGCCRCAAGTTGTGACAGAGAMGTTTTAGGTTGGATATTAGGGAAAATATCTTCACTGAAAGGGTTGTTCAGCCCTAATTACAGGCATACAGGCTGCTCAGGGCAGTGCTAAAATCCCTATCCATGAAGGGTTTTAAAAGCCATSTGGGTGTGGCACTTGGGTACATGGGTTAGTGGTGGCCTTGGAAATACTGAGGGTACAGTTGGACATTATGGTCTCTGAAGGCTTTTCAAACTGAAGTGATTCTTCAGATGGGAGAGGAGGGCTAAAAGAATAGAGAGTAGGGTTAGATTAGATATTAGGAAAATTTCTTGACTATAGGAGTGGTGAGGCACAAGAGAAGTTGTTGATACCACAGCCCCAGAAATGRTCCAGACAAGATTAGACAAGGGCTGGAATAAGATGATCTTTAAGATCCATTCTAACCCAGGCGATACTATGATTTTATGAATCTATGGCTAGATTATGCCCTGCCTTGCATCTACAGGGCTAGAGAAAACTGGCAGAGGTGAACGAAAGTCTCAGTGTTATAGAAATTMTCCCTAAACAGGGGAACCACCAAATGAAGCAGAACCAGGACCAGGTTTACCAAGATGTTAATCTCTGCCCAGCTGAATAGTTGTGCCTGCCACAACCTCTGCAGCCTCGATGGATCAAGAATCAGGACCAGCAGTTAATATGGATTAGAGAACAGCCCAGCTGGGCTGCCAGCCACTCTTCACCCTGGCAGACCGTTCCTCCTTCCTGTCTCTCACCATGAACTGCAACATTTTTTCCAGCTTTTCACTGGGTAAACATTACTTTCCTGGGCTGTGAGAGTGCTCCTGCATTAATTTAGGTGCTTTCGCCAAACACCATGGCAAGCACCCTYTCAATAAAAATAACTAATCTGTTATTTTTAGAAATTATTCGAAGTGTGTGGCCAGAAAGAGAGATGGGACAAGTCCTTTGTGATGTGAAGCAGCAGTGCTGAATAATAGCCTTTGGGTTTCACCCCTTGGTGTTTTAGCAAGAACTTAGGGACTGAGGCTGGAGGAAGGGGCTACCTCAGCAAAAGCAGCACCAAGTTTTCCTTGAGATGTGGCTGGCCATGCCTGTATGCAGAGTAGGACAAAAACTATGGATTTGGAGAAGGCTCTGGGAAGGTTGGCAGAAACACTCGCTGTCACCCACTGTGCTGGAGTCTACCAGGGAAAATTGGTTGAGGACTCACCAAGGTCAGCAGCTCTGCCTGGTGTGCCTTTACCCACCCCATCACTGCTTGCTTCTGCTGGTGATAGGCAGCACCACATCAGGCAGGGGTCAGCACTGAACTGGCAAATGTGGGTGGGAGCAGGACTTGTGAGATAAAGCAAGGACAAGTGGCACAGGAGGTTGCATGCAGCAGGTGAAATGCTCATTCAAAGCCACCCAACACATCTCTGGTTTCCTSAGGGAGAACATGGCCTCCAAGGGCTGCTTTATCCATGGGCCCTGTCCCTGCCCACATGCAGCAGAGGACACATCTCCTCAAGGCTTGGCCTGCCTAAAGGAGAGTGGATGGGGCATGGGAGGGGACATGGTGGAGCAGGTAGGACTGTTTTGTGGGGTCTGAGCAACCCTTGCTGTGGTGTTGGGGGTTTTTGGGACCAAGAGGGAAAGGAGAGGGCTGGAGCTAGGATTGAAGTGCCACGGCTGGATTTTTTAACAAAGATGAAGTAMAAGGATACATGAAGAGCTCACAGTGCCTTCTCTCCTCTGTCCCCACCTCTATGTGCCCAAGTTGCCCGTGGCTGCTCAGCCGCCTCCCACCTGACAGGGAGGAGGCATGGGTCTGACAGTGTTCAGTGGAGAAAAGGGATGGGGAAGAGACAGAGGCAGCTACAATCCCCGCTCGAAGCTGATAATTAATAAATMAAATGCCCTGGGACTCCACTAAAGCTTCCTCAGATGACTTATCTGTCGTGGGCTCGCCAAAGCATTAAATGGCCATTTTCTGACAGAATGACTTCACTGCGCCAGAGCTTCCTTGACTTTGTGAGGAATATTTCTCCCCTCCTCCCACCCCTTGTTTTTTTTTAAAATCTTCTCTCTTTCTTCCTCCCTCCCTCCCTCTCCTTTTCTCTCTCCCTGGTTGACGGCTCTAGTTCATTTCTGCCTATTTAATTGGGCCCCGGATGAATTTACTCGACAGGGCCATTCATCATGTGGCAGCGGCTGGCGGACGAGCCCAGGGGGAGCAGGGCTGACAGCTCCGGCAGCCTTGGATGCTGCCTGACTCTGGAAGTTCACATATTTGGGCATTAGTGCAGCTATTAGTTTAACAAGCTTCGTTTATCCCTGTCACTACCACTTCAGCTTCCCATGTAATAATTTGAAATGTAGATTACTGCTAGACAAATGGGACAGAGCAAGAGTACACAGGAGGGAAAAAAGTGACATGGATTGCTTGTTACGAGCTGGCTTTTTTTCCCCCCCTTCCCTCTTTTAATCCCTTCCAATGTGAATGCTTTGATTAACTTAATATTCACATTATTTCTACTGTAAGCAGTTTGTCACCTGTGTACTTCCCTTTTTAGAAAATAGTTGGTAGGGATTTATTGACCCAAAGAAGAGGTTTAAAGCAATTATGCAGGTGTCCAGGGGCCAAGGTCTGTGCACACACAGCCTCCTCCGTAGGAGCTGCTGGAGGTCAGTCTCTGCCAGCCAGATATGCCTTTGGACTCCAAACCTGAACCTTTTCAGGACAGGTCTGTTCCGCATGGTGGAATTCATCTAAGATGTTGCATCAGAGCAACATAGCACATTTATTCAGCCTTCCAGCTTCTGTTTCCAAGGCRTCTGACTACCATGTTGGTTCTGCACTATAGGAGTCAAAATAGAACAACTGTCTCCAATGTTTAGAGAAAAGTGTGGTTTGCCACTTCTAACCCAGAAGTAAAGGTGATGCTGCAGGACCTCCACRCCCAAACCTTCACAGGTTTTATTGCACTCTTGTTGAAGTTCAATGCATAGTACCTGAGGTGGGAAGGACAGAAAGAGACACATATCACCTGCCCTGTCTCCCAGAATGAGAGAGCTCTTTATACCATCAGCCTTTCTCAGCAAGTCCAAGGCCAGCACCAAATTTGTCTTTTGAAGCTACACCTAGAGGAGTCAACAGTGAAAAATTCATTTTTTTGCAAAGGATCCAGTTATCCCCCCAGCTTAAATGTGTTCAAGATATCACATTTTTGTCCAACACAATTCTTGATTCCCATTGTGTCTCTGCTCAGTGCAGGAGCTCTTCTCTGCTAGATTGCAGCCTGGTGCTCAAAGCTCAACCTTTTCAGACCAGATAGGTCAAGCTGTTTTCAAACTGACCCTTGGAAGAACCAAAGGGGCTGCTCTTCCTTCAGTTTCTCAAATCAAGGTTTCCAGGCTGTGAGTTATCCTAGGAGACTTACAAAAAGCCATGTCCAGTTTGCCTATGTATTTCCTGACTCTGAAACACTTTATTTTGCTGTGGTACTGAGAACAGAGTTCCCCAAGCCCTACCAAGGGCATCCCTAACCCACGTCTCCATGTATCAAATCTACACAGATTTTAAATGCCTCCAGGGATGGTGACTCAACTTCCCTCCTTCCTACAAGTCTGAGAACATTTCATGCARTTACCTGCCTCAGCTTGCATTGTTGGGGAGGATGGAACAGGAAAGCCWTATAAATATGATTGCCTGGCAAAAGATTTTGGGAATARGGAAACTATAAGCGAGATTGAAATGAAAGCAACCTTTGAGAACCCTTAGTCACTGAACAACGGGAAAACAATGGTGTGGCCAAGAAGGTAATCCCCTCTTGATGAAACAATACGCTCTGCAAGCAAGCAGCTCCAAGGGTCTGAGCAGACCCTGTCTGCTTGGCAGAAGGGGTCRGAAGAGGAGTTTTTAGGGTTTAAAATGTAACACAGTATGGTAATGTAGTGATTCCTATAGGCTGTATGTAAAATGCTATAGGATTTGTATCTTGTACTAGATTGGTTAGTGAGAATTAGAATATTCAACACAGAAGATGATTTAATGTATTGTAACGGGAACTTCGGTCTCTCTTTGTTCTCGCTCTTTTTGCTCTCTCTCTCTCTCTTMTACCTCTTTTGCCTCTTCTTCTCTCAGGCCTGCTCTGAGCTGCGGCTGCAGCTCCCAGCAGGGCCCTGCACCCACGCCCTTGCAATAAACGCAAGTCCACGACCTAGCTTCAGAGATCTCTCYTCTCCGTATATCCCAACCATGCAAGGGACCCCTGTCACTCCTACATTGCATTTCATCATGTGAAAGATTTATTTGTCAAGTAAAACCAGCACACTCTGCAGATTTTAGTTATCTACCAAATCAGACACTCCACTAACCTGTGGCACCTGACATTATCACTATGGTATTGGGAATTSCTTCCTGCTCCCTGATAGAGCTAAGTGGGGTTCACAAATTCTGCTCTGGGGGAATTCTGATTATTCATCACTCTGGTCTGCACTGGAGCACAATAAATCACTAAAACCCAGAAAGTTCTTCAGATAATTTTCTATATTTTAATTCCTTTGGAGACACTGACAAATATAATAAGAAAACAGTCAAACCTTCCTAAATGGAAGTTGCCTAAATTCCCTGGAGTTAGAGATAGGTGTGCTCTTTATCTCTGGAATTGCAATTAGGGTGGAGAACTTCTTGCAAGGAACATGCTGGCAACTTTGGTTTTGGATGTGATCACTGGCATTACCATTGCTTGTCTCCCACTCTTTCCTTATTTGCACAGTAAGATCTCCAAGGTGCTGCTTGTGATATGTTGCTATCCCTTTCCAAGTCACTGCAAAGTGACACAATTCATTTATCCCTCTCTCTTCAGCAACCCTGAGAGTCTCCTGGGGGCCTCAGCAGCTGGTTTCTTCCCTTAATGAAAAGCGCTCACAGGTCCGTGTCAAGCCCAGAGGCAGCTGATTTTCTTTCGTCATCAACAAGCTGGAGTGTAGCAACCAGCCAAACAACCACTGTCCTGTTCCTCCATCAGTATGTCTGGGACAAAGAGGAAGGTCCTGGCTTGACCGTGGGACAAATCTCAGCCTTTCACTCCCGGATTTGCTTTGCAAAGCCCCTTCAGGATTTCTCCTCTTCTCTGTCCTATTCCACCCTTGAAGATCTTTGGGAATGCAGCAGGASACCACATCTTCCTGTAATGCAGGGTATACTGCAAGAGATCCAGGGTCAGTGGGAGGGGGAGCTATTCTGGGGGGAAAAGCCAGAATGAGAAATATGGGGAGAGGTGGGGGGAGACCAGGCAATTGGAGTGATTAATGGGTGCTTTTCTCTATTGGAAATTGAACTCTTGGAAATTGCAGAACTCTTGGAAATCCAGAGTTCTGCAAAAGACAGAACATTCCTGGGCTTCCTGGCTGAGCTGGATCTCAGAGTCCCCAGCCATCTGTAGGCTTCTGCCCTGCTAGGAMGGGTCAGCCTCAGGGTGCCCTCAGGGCTCTGGCCTTCAGAAACAGAAGAAAATACATTGGTTTAAGGTCCTCCAGCTTGCCTGTCCCTCCATCTAGAAAGCTTCTTCCCCATCAGTGCAGCTAGTGTTTCTCTGCTCCCTGGATGGCTTCCAGGCTACTCCAGGCACCTTCATCCATTTGTTACTAAATGCATCAAAAAGAATAACTTCTCTGAAGCCACATCACTCAATGCAGGAATGCTGGAGCTATAACTGAGCACATCTAAGGTCATGTGGTTTCTGACTGGTGTCACCACTTGAAAACCATCCTCCCAGGCTGTGCTGAAAAACTCCTGGTAAGGAGGTAGGACTCACTGATCTCCAATTTCCTGCAGCACCATTTCAARCACAATACAGACTTAACAAAATGGTTCAGTAGCTAGAGTTTTTTGGACACCACTTCCACTGGAATGCCTGTGACTTTGTAATGAGGTGAATTGGTTCTTCCAAGATGCCAGTYCCACTGTTCACACAGTAGTCTCTTCTTTTGCAGATGGTTCAACAGAGGATTGTTCTCCAGTACCATCTATTAGGAATCACCAAGTTCCTGGGCTCTGATGAACCCAAGGCATGCCTTCTGACAACAAATGCATCCTGATGAAATGTCAGCTTTGCACATGTGAATCCAGCTGATACCTCAGAATGGGAGTTATTTCCCCACCACCCATCTGTCAAAGCTGAAGTTCTCAAAGCTCCTATCTCCAGCATTTTTCTGCTCCATTTCCAGGAGGCACTGGCTCTTCTGGAGAGGGGCAGTTGCAGACCAAGTGGAGAACAGATGACCCTGATCAGCAGCATCATGATTTGTTGCTAGTTTTGCAGGCACTTCCCTCATCCATTCTGGCTCTTCTCCTTTAGAGGAGAACTAGGAATTGTTGCCTGTATTGTAATAAATTACAAAATATCATTTAATTATTTATCAGCTATTAAGTAACCATGAGTAGTTTTAGAAGTCTTTACATGCTCACTAATTTGGCAAGACAGCTTTTCTAAATGAAAATATTTTTACACCCTAATGAAATGCCTCTTTGAATAAAAGCAGGAACATGACACATACAAACCCAGGGAGTAAGCCCTAAGGCAACATATTGAGTTCTTCAGATGACTTCTTTCTTCTGAATTACACCGCATCAATTCTCTATGAACTGTGAATGAATCTCGGGAAGTTTTTTAGTCTGTCAAGTACCAATGCTTCCTCAAACTTGCATCCCCTTGACCCTCTGCAGCTTCTACAACTACATGAAAGTAGTTCTAGGGAGGTAGAGGCTGAACTTTGCTCCCAAGTACCAAGTCAGGAGGGAATGGCCTTAAATTATGCCAAGGGAGGTTTAGTTTGGATATTAGGAAAAAAATTCTTCATTAAAAGGGCTGTGAAGCCCTTGCAGAGGCTTCACTGGGCAGTGGTAGTGTCGCCATCCCTGGAAGGATTTAAAAGATATTTATTTATTTGTTTATTTATGTGGTGCTTGTAGACACAGCTTGGTGGTGGCCTTGGCAATGCTGACCTAATGGTTATGGTTGGACTTGATCTTAAGGAGCTTTTCCAACTTAAATGACTTTATAGTTCCATGATAATTCGCTTCTTTCCAAGCTAGCATGGAGCAGGATTGTGGGGAGTGAGCTAAGCAGTGCTCTTGGGTACTTATGAAAGAGTGATTTTCCATCATCTGCTGTGGTACTGACACCCACCTGCCTTGGAGATATGACCCTTCCTTGTCTGCTGTGAAATACGGGGTTTTCTCCCAGGTTTGTTTTTTCTACAGGATTTGCCTTTGCTCACCCTTTGCAAAACACATTCTACAGCATCTTGCATGGTCATATATGTCACATGGGGAGAATTTGAGAATCCCATTTTAAGGTTGTCTGAGGTCTGCTGAGGCTAAAATGTTGCTGCTSTCCAATCAAATCCAAAATAGCCAGGATGACTCCTGGGGGCAGGAGTCCACTTAATTTACTAAGTGTTTAGCCATGGATAATCATTCTGAGTAAGTAGAAAATGTCAGACTCATAGATGCATCTGAAAAGGAGATTTTCCTCACCAAGCAGCAGTCTTTCAAGCATTTTTCTTCCCAAAGAATTGTGGACAAACAAGAGTAATTTCCCATCTCAGGAAACAGATTTCCATCAAACAATAATCCTGACCCTAAGTAAGCAGAATTGGTGCAGGACAAATAAAATCTGGTGTATGTTGTTCCCCTTTACCTGAGATGAAAAGCTAATAGCTCCTAGCAGAAATTATACTACGTGAACAGATCCCACCAGAACAGCTATTTGGACTACTTGTGATTTTCTCTTTGTTTATTAGATTTGAGACCCAAAAGCAAACACGTAATCCACAGCTTTTCAATTAGTTGTGGAGCATGTGTGTACTGAAACCTCATTTAACCTCAGGAAACTTCCCTCCCCATCTGCCAAACATTTTTCTTTCCTTTATGACTCAAGGCTAAAAAAAAAACCCTAAAACCAACTTCACTCAACATTCAGGCAGTAATTACAAGATTGTATTTTACAAATGGAACATAAATAAAATTACATAGCTAATTAAGATGTATCATGAACTGAAGCTCATTTCTATGATACTAATTGCATATTTCACCTCCCTGTTAAATGGATTTGATGGTCTGAAAATCAGCCATTCATTTTATGCAGGGGAGATTTCCATAAGCAGCAGCTCTTGGCTGTCCAGTGGGATGTTAGGTTTCCCTAGTTAGACCAAAAATTAACTGGGTGAATTGATGATCCTTTTTACCAGTCCTTTGAGGAACACGAATTTGAATGTCTCAGATATTTTTTCTGCCCCAGCATCCTTTCTTTTGCAAGACATGCATGGTCAAAGGAACAAAATTCATTGGAACAAGGCAAGTTTTTAAAAAATACTTATCTACTTCCACTTTCCTGCACAGACTAGACAGGTTAAAAAATTGGCTTGGGCACTGCCACATTTACATAGTAAAAGTCATCCACAGCATTTGTTATTTTAACTCAACAAGTAATTTAGCTTACTTAGTAAGTTAAAGTCAAAACAAGCGAGTAGCTTTAGTATCGTAATTGTTTACATTTCTGTACAATAGACAGCTGCCAGCACCATGTTGCTCAAGAAGGCGTATTAGTTAGAAGCTAACATAAGACCTGGAAAGCATGATCTGAAGTCTTCACTCTGCAGAGGGTGTTCCTTACAGACTTGGCCAAGTCCTAGGATCTTGCCGTTCTTTCCTCACAGTAGGGATGCAGTTCTATACATGTACATAAGTGTATTTAGTACCTCTAATACAGACATCAGTCGAATTTCTGAGGACTGCCTTTCTAACAAAATTCTGAAAATCGCTACGTGAGGGACAGAACTCTAGGATCTGAGAAAGAGAGGGACAGATGAATTTTCTAAGATTGAATGCTTTAAATCCTGCATTGAAGTTGAACAGAGAGGCATTGCTATGCCATTGCAGGCAAGAAGTGCTTTGGCAGAAGGATGCTCTGTGATCTCACGCCATTCTACTCAGAGGTTCAGGAGAATGGGACCTGCACTGGCAGGTGACCTGCATTCCTCCAGTTCTCATTGGAAAGTGTTTCTCAGCTATTAGCAGCTCTGGAGAAAGGGCACAGGATCTGTGGAGGCTGAAGTACAGCCCCAGGAAAACTGCTACTTTTCTCCCAAAGGGCTGCTRCTGTTTGAACATGAGGTCCAATTTCCTGTCAGTGATAGATAAAATGTCCATTATATGGCTTTTACACCAGGCAAGAGAAACAATGCAGATGCAAATGTTGCACATCTGATGATTTGAGACAATTTTTGCTGTGGAAAGAATTACACATTTGGAGAATGAAGGACTGTTTCAATGAAATATGGGATAGATCTCACAGCTGGCAGGTGGTGATGAATGGTGGTATTAAGCACTGGATCCAGCAGCCCAGGTGAGGTCCAGCCAGAAGAAGCTTGAGCATGTGCTCCAAGGAGGTGTGTGCACAAGCACACATTCATGTTCACACATGTGAAGAGAGTGAGCCACACAGATCAACACAGACTCATAAAGCACATACATGAACACAGAGAAGACCAGTTCTTCTCTTGTTGAGTAGGACAGAGTCCATCAGTGGGAATATATACACATCCCTTCAAGAATATATATCCCTCCAGCAGCAGAGCACAGATTTTGTCTGCTTGGTCGTTGGCCTTGTATCCCTGAGCCTTCCCTGGGACAAACTTGTAAGGGTCCTGTATGAGATGTTATTTCCAATGGGTTCATATTTGGGTTCCCAACTGCTTCTCTTCCCCTGTGCTCCTCTGGGCTTGCAGAAGTGGGTATTGAATGGGCACCATGGATGTATGTCAAGAGCAAAGCCAGATGACAGGGCTTTTCAGGGATTGGTTTAGTGTGTGTCTGAAGCACTCAGCCGCATCTTCTGATTTTCACAATTCTGGGCTTCTGTTCTGGATTCAGACAGTGCYTAGGGTTTGTGACTGAAGTTATAGTTTGCCTTAATGAAACTTCACTCCATTAATTATTCCAAATGCTCATATTTACCGAAATCTGACCTCTCAGAGGTGGCCTGCAGAAGACAGGAGATCTGGGGTATCTTGTTTTGGCATCCTGGTTCCAATTCATCTGACACTTCAGAATAACTTAATTACAAATTAGAGATGGATAGAAGAAACTGCAATAATCTCTGCCCCATTTAATGATTTTGTTCAACACTGTTTCCAAAGTGCACAAATACCATCAGGAGCAGAGCGCAAACCAGCCCCACAAACACCACTTGCTCCTGGGARCATCACCTTGGCTCTGGGAATTCCCATCAACTGGCATCTCCCTCTCCTCACCCTGGCCCCTGTGTCCTGCATGTTGGGTCACCCACATAGAAGTGACGAGATCCCTACAGAAGCAATACCCTAGCTTCAAAAAGTGGAAATTTTTCTTATTCGTTTGTCCCTTATTCCTCTACATGTATTGCCCGTTCTGGGTGTGATTCTTTACCTGTTCCCAATAATCACACAAAGCAGTGGAAACAGCAATTCCTAATCAATGCTGCTTCTTCCTATTACAAAAGAGACATTATAAAGTGAAAACACAAATATAATTTTATTTTTAATAACTTTATTTTTACTAATAGTCTAATATGCATATGAGAAAGGTATTTGGCATTTTCTACACCTCCAACTCTTTTCTTCATGCATTGCTGAGCAGGCTGTACCAGAGTTTAAATCCATTTAAATCCAKTTAAATCCACTTCAGAACTCAGTACACACACAGCAGAAGGATTTCATGATACAATGGTACTTCCTAGCTGTGCTTTAAAAATTTAGCCATTTCTTTCCTCAGAGTTTCCTGGTTGGAGAAGTAAATTACTGCTAATAGCGAAATTCAAATCAGACCTGATATTTAGAGTGAGGTAGACTGTGCCACTCCACTTACCTCAGGAATTTGTAGGCTTGTGTTGAATATTACCAATACTTACTAGAAATGGCTTTGTTTTGCTGTGTAGCAGAGGATATCCTTCCCAAAGCTCCTCCAGAGTTTTCTCTTAGCTGTTGCTTGTCAAATGCTGTCTTGCAATAAGCCACTGATTTTTGCATTTCATTCCCTAGATGAAGTGTATTACAAATAGACAGTGTGACTAGTGTTGCACACTGAGCCCATGATAGGAAGGCTTTAAGGACCAATCAGCACTATAAGGAGTTGTTTCAGCAGTCAGACCTTGCCCATGTCCCACATTGGTCTCATCCCTCTTTGGCAGCAACACAGTCCAGCTCCTGGGACTACAATAAGGTCCTTCCTCCTCTCCTCTCCACCACCAGCCTCTCTCCCAGCTTCACAACAGTCCCAGCCTTCTTCTCTTTGGGGCCGTTGTTTGCCTCACTGAGACAAGAAAAAACTGCACACATGTCCATGCTTTCCTGCCAGATGGAATGATCCTGGGAAGCCTGGGGTGAGCAGCTCTCAGAGATGGACCCTGAAGGAGTGGACGGACTGATCCCAGGCAAAGTGCACAGTGCCACCCATGTCAGGGTTTACTCATTCCCATCCTTGACTTCCATTCTGCTAAGTAGCCAAAAAGGCCTCTCGTCCCACTAAAAAGGGGCAGCGCACCTGCTCTTCAAACAAGGGCAGCCATCAGCCATTGCAAGGCAGCCAGTGGGCTGCAAAGTAACTCCAGGGCTTGTTTTCACAGAAAGTTGAACACTTCTATGCATTTATCTTTGAACAGATGTCCCTTTCCTATGCCTCAGCAGTTAGTCACCAGCATAGTAGTGGTCCTGACACCAGCATAGTAGTGGTCCTGACATCCATCTTGAAGAGAAGGTGAAGCACACCACACAGGTAGCCCTGTGTGAACTTGCCCAAGCAGAGTCACTGGGTGGACTGAGTAGTCTGTGGGCCACAAACTGGAAAATGAGCTAGGAATTAAAGTTTCAAGTCAGCTGGGTTTGTGATGTGCTCCCTCTTCCTGCCCCACATCTGAAAACCAATGACAACTTCTGAGGAGTGTCAATGCCACTCTCACAGTCCTTGCTGCAGTACTTATCATGGGATCAAGGGTATGTGGAACATTTTCCTGCCATTTTCCCTAGCTGCAGTGTGTTTTCTGATCCTTAGCAGAGTAGTTACAGTACCCTGACACACTAATGCCCTGTGAGAGCTCTACTTCTAAAACAGCAACTGCTTCATCAGGAACACAGGAGAAACCCTTCCTCCATTCTGGATTCTCAGCACATTTCGGGGTCCTTGTTTGWTCAGATAGCAGTCTTATAATTCCCTAATCAAAAAAGTTTTAAAAAACTACCGTGTTTTCTGAAAGTTGTTGTCCTATTCAGCAAAGAATCATCTCATGTCTTTATAACTTACACCATTACTCTTCTTGATTAACAACAAAAACTGATGAGCTGGCCTTTCCAGGGCCCATAAGCAGAATCAGCCAAGCATAAAATATAAGAGAAGGGAAAACAATTAAAAGTTATTTTAGTTGTTACATCGGAGTTGAATGTTATATTTGCTTTTTTTATCCTGTACAGTAAGAAAACTTCTGCTGCACGCACATTTCTCTTCCAGTGATGGTATGTGGATATACAGAGTCAGAGTTTCATATTGTTCARATTAGTTATGGACTAGTAAGCAATATGCATGTGATAGTTTTCAGCCTTCCTTTTGTGATTGTGAAAGAAATGAACAGGCAGAGAATTGTTATGTTAGCTGGGACTATAGGGTTTATGTGAGAGGCCTATCCAGATTTTGGTCCTTGCAAGGCTCTATGTGCATGGTGGTGCTTCCAGCTGAGAAGGAGCAGGCAGAGAGCACTACAACCTGACAGTTGTAAAGGAATGAGGACAGCCCCTTAAACGTGGTGCAAATACAAGTTTCCACATGTCACGGGCAAGCTCCAGGCAAGGTTGTTGTCCTGGCAGCTATCTGTGGGAGATGCAGCTAAAAAGCTTTCCATTTAGATTCAGACTATGAGAGAGGCAGAATGTGGTGGCACATAGCACTGAGAAGGAAAGGGCATGGCGCAGGTGTGCCAAGAATATGAAAATAATATGAACCAGGTACAACTGTCTGCGACATAGCAAGAGGGAAGTACAATTGGGGCAGCATGCATGCTATTCATGAAATGCATGGCATGAAACAGAAAATCGTAGTGATAATTTCAAAAAACACATAAATCACAAGAAGTAAAAAAATTAGAAAGCATCTTGATATTATGCTGTGGTTGTGCCCTAAAATACTTTATTTTACAGAGTATGTTCCTAGGTATAAAAGATTTTAAAGGATCAGCCAAGGTCTTCTCATTTAAWTTTTTATTGATTATATAACAATATCTTGAAAAATCATCCACACACTGGCACCTACTAAATAGGTGCTGAGGGAGAAATCCAGCAAAACCAACCAGCAGAGATTATGTGTGAGGGAGAGACAATGTCCAAGCTGAGTCTGGAGATCTGAGTTCTGCAAGGACTTCCAGGAGCTGGCTTTGATGAAACTTGGGGTCCCTTCCAACTAAGAATGTTTCTAGGACCTTCTAAGATTCTCCAACACTTCCYGCTAACTCCAGAGCCAGGCTGTACAGATAAACCTACAGCAAGTTCCTGCAGGACTGGCATACAGACATCCAGAGATGTGAGGCTGGTGTGCCAGACTCCTCCCCTTTCTTACCATATAGACGCTCTGAATTACATTTTCCTGTGCTAATGGAACATTTTAGTTATCCTATGCTTGCATCAGCTGTATATAAATGAAAAAGACCTTAATATGTTTGTTAATGAAAAAATTACAGTAATATATTAAAGAAGAGTTTATTTAACTTTATTTAATTTAAAGGCCACTTAGTAGACTAAGCCTTAATGATCTACAGTAAATGTATTTTTTAAAAGATTTCTCTATTATTGGGTGTTCTTAGACAAGACTCCACATTTCATATATAGGATTTAGATAAATTGCTGCTCTGGGTAACACAGTGTGATAAGGAGACATTAATTCATGCTAAATTACAAAGACATTCCTTCAGAGGAATTATTCTACCCGTATGAATATAAAAGACAACCTCTCTATCTGGGCATTTCCTGGGAAGTGAGACATTCTATGCATTATACCAAACTGCAGATGTATTCATTATAATAACATTAATCACAATGACTCCATTTGTCAGTTCCACCTTAATTAAGCATTGCTGCCATAATGGACAATTTAAAGAGTTATAAGAGGCTGTTTACAAGGGGGTTAATAGAGTTAGGAGTCAGAATTAAGTGGTCTTCTATCAGGTGTGACTTTCCTGGTGCCGTGAGGTGGCAGAGGCTTAATAGGAACATAGGATGAAAGGCATGACWGGAGCATCACCCTCATGATCTAAATGTGTTACCTGCTGGCTGGGATGGAGTGCCCTGGTTTTGGTTGAAATAATTTTCTTCCCAGTACCTGGTGCAGTGTTGTGTTTTGGATTCAGGATGAGAATAAAGMTGATAACACATGCATGTTTGGTTGATGCTAAGTAGTGCTTATCTTAAATAAAGGACTTTTCTTTTGCCCACAAATTGTTCCATTTCCCAACAGAGAGAAGGTGAGAAAGCAGRCGGGAGAAAGCATAGCCAGGGCAGCTGTCCCAAATTGCTCAAGGGGATATTCTGCACCACAGAATGTCATGTCCAGCATATAAATTAGGGGAGCTAGCCAGGAACCAGTCCTTCCTTCCACAGGGCTCTTGCACGTTTTAGCACCACCGTGTRTTTTTGCACATACAGATGAGATTGCACAGCATGATGCATAAATTTATACCTTTTGGAAGTTCTCTGTGGGATTCATTCCTGTTCTGTTGATATTTCTGCAAAACATGTCCCGTTGCTAATTCCTAGCCTTTACTTGTATTGTAGGTCGCTGCAGACTGCCAAATTCTCCCTGTTTTGCTGTGGGTGGGTCAGTTTTTCATGTGTATGGTAACAAACATTGTCTCTGCAGTTTTGGCTACATTTTCAACGCTTACTGCATTGAAGCAAGGGCATGTAATTCAGTTTTAGGTGGGCCCAAAGCCTCTTGTCCAGCAGGYCTTTGGAGGGTGAATGAGTGAGAGTTACTACAAATTTGTAGGCAGAAAGAAGTCCATCTAGCTGAGTGGCAGCTGGAGCATGCTTGTCAGTTCACTGTTCAGCTATGATCAGTAGCCCCACTGCTCTGGAAACACTGCTGTAAAAAGACACTTCCTAGAGGCTTCAAGAAAGTGCATGTACATATAAGGAATTTTCTTCCTAGGGCATTTCAAATTTTTGGGMTTTTTTTAAAGGAAGGAAAATAGGTCATGAAATCTTAAGACAGAAGCCATAAGTCGTCACCAGCTGTCTGTGACATTATTTCCAGATGTTCCTGCTCTTAGCCATCATGGCCCACTGCAGGAATCCTAGCAAAGGAGCTGTCACTTCGATCTCTTTGTACTAACTCCTGTGTACCCACCATCTCTGCTCCTGTCGTTCCTGGCTGGACTGCATCTTGCCCTTGTCTGCAAAATCTGTTACAATACAGAGACATTCCTTTGCTTAACCAAGGGTCTGCATTTCCTATTCATTAGAAGTACAGATGACAATTCCTGGGCATCTTGAACAATGGCCATTTGTATGAAGGTTTGAGCTAAAACCATATTTGCATCCTTGAAGGGCATTCTCACTGAAGAAAGCAGTATGGGGCCTAACACCTGAAGAGACAGGAGGATTCCATGCCTCTCACCGCAATTTTGTCAGGTCTAATCCCACTGTTCTGCTACCAGCAGGCTGCCATGGCATTTCACATCCAGACGTGGAAGGGCTTAATGAGGAACYGGCACTGCCAGCCTGCTGCAGGACAGATGACTCATTTCTGTTTTAACCTAGCAAGGCTGAAAGACAGCAGAAGTACAAAAAGTATAAAAAACAGAGCAAGAAATGGCAATCCCTGCCATTGCACAGGACAGCCARGACATGGCTCCCAGTGTTCTCCTGTAAAGTCCCTTCACTGCTAGGCCATGAATCTCTACTGAAAACTGACTGGGCACTGGCACAGGTTCTGCAAGAAAAAGTCAGTTTGGTTCATCTYCTCACTGCTATCCTCAAAAAGTGCTGCAAGATGCACTAGGGCAATCTTAGAACCATAGAAAGCTGGAGCTAGGCGAAGATGGAGGAAAGCCTTGTCTCTGGGGGGACTTTGCCTGGCAACCAGTTCATGTCTCACATGGGACAGGCAGTCAGCAGGAGATCACCAAAGACACTGTACCCCAGAGAGATTCTCCAATCAGATGGCAAAAGATCTCTACCAATGGACTGCAGTGGGGCATTGAACTGYGCCAATGGTGTCCTGCCAGCCAGCAGGCCAGGGGCCAGGGCGTAGAAAGTGACTGCATCACAAGGCCTGGGGCTGTGGAAACTGTGCTTTCTSTTTTGGGGGGGATTTGGTTTGGGGCTTTTTGAAGCTTGCMTTTTGAGTGGAGGCCTTTTTCTGAGAGTTGTCGTTTGGGAGCTTTTTTGAGACTTTTTGGCTTTGGGCTTTTTGAGTGTAGGGGCCTTTTGGGWCATGTGCCTCTTCCTTTGGCTCCAGCTTGCCCACTGGCTCACTACTCATTTGCCCTGGCCCTYGCCCGTGTTTTGTCCCCTTTGCCCTGGCCCCAGGCTGCCTTTTGGCTCTTGCTCGCTCTCCTGTCTGTCCTGCCTCCCCGCGTCCCTGGCCAACGTCCTGGCTGCTTCGTCTCAGTGTCGCTGCCTGAGCCAGCTGTGTCCAACCCCGCCCTCTCCGAGCCAGCCCGCCGCAGCAATCCTCGCCGCCGCCCTGTCCSGGGCTCTGGACCCCGGCCCCTCACGCCCCTCGCCGGGGGTCGCTGCGGCGGAGCCGTGCCCAGGCGGGCAGAGRGCACAGGCCCGGACCTTCCGTGGTAATGCTCCCTCTCCCTCTGCCTCTCCCTCTCCTTCTCTTTCTCTCTCTCCCCTGTCACTGACGCCTTTCCCATTCTCCTTCCTTCTTTTCTGTCTTTTCTAGCCCTTTGTTTTGGGCAACTACTTTGTCTTTTTGGTTTCTTGTTCTCAGATACAATGCTTGCCTCTTTTGGCCTAATTTCAGTCCTGGCCATTCATTTAAAAAGAACTCTTGCAGTTTTCCACCGTGAAATATGAGAACGGCAAACACCAGCTTGCAGCAATGAGATGGGCAGTGGCAATGAGTGGGTTGTTGCTTCAGTCCACATAGGGTGGGGGAAGTGAAGGGCTATTCCAAAAACCGTGCATCCCAAAGAGCTGCAAGGTGCACATGGCGCATGGAGAATGCATCAGGACATCAGGAGAGAAGCAGCAAGGGGGGAGCAAAATGCAACAAATCCAGCCTGGCTGGACAAGTACTGCTGTGTGAACTTGGCAATTATGGAAAACTGATTTTTGAACATCTGTTCTTCTTAAGTGCACTCCATTATACTGCAGGGTCAAGTGTAAGAATACCCACTCCACTCTGAAATACAATTGCCTTGAAGCATCCCTGCTTTATGCTGCCAGCACAGACTGCAGGTTTCTTCCCAAAGGGGAGCTTGCTGGTCAGGATGTATGCTGCTGGTGGACTTAATTCTGCCTCTCTCTGCCCATTGTCTATGAAACCAATGACTATGATTTTATTTATCAAAAAATATTTACTGAATTGTGAAAAGTTCTGGGAGTTCTGCTTGTCAGGTTTAAAACTGAAATGTATGGTACTGGGACACAGACCCATTGTCCTGAGCTTCCTGGAGGACTTTAACTGTCAAAATCAATATCAATGTTTATTATAAGGAGTGCATTGCTGTAGAGAATTTAACATGGCCAGCAGCTCAGTGTTCAGGTAGCCTTTTGTTTAATCCTACCAAAACAGAATGGGAGAGAAAAAAAGAAGAGTGGTAGTGAGAAAACTCAAGGGCRGAGACAAAAACAGGTTAACCAAAGGATGGAGAAAAATAAAAACAAAGGCATCCATTCACCACCTCCCACAAATAGACTGATAGTGATAGRCAGTCCCTAGGCAACATTTGCTTTTCAAAAACRGCCTCCACAGTTTCTGCTGGTGAGCATGGCACTGTATTTTACAGATATCCTTTTGGTCAGTTGGTGTCAGCCCTCCAGCTGCCCCTCTACCAGCTTTTTTCCCACCCAAGGCATCTCTCTGACCCTTGATACTATGCTAGTTTGCTCAGTGAGAGCCAGTTTTTGGTGTGTTACCAACCCTGTTTCAGCCACAATTCAAGAGCATGGCACCATACTAGGAAGTAGCACCATACGGCTGCTGTGAAGGTAATTATCTCCATCCTAGCTAAATGGGGTACACATATCATCATTAGGAATTCAGAAAGTGTGAGGGCGAAAGGTCTGGACACCTTCACTGTCATTCCTTTTTTGTCAATTACATGGCTTTGTTGGGACTTTGAGCAACATGGCCTAGTGGAACATGTCCCTAGGTCAGGGGCAGGGATAGTTCTTCCACCCTCCAGGGCCCAGTGCAACCCTGTCTCATCTGCTGGTCAGCAGTTACACAGGCAGAAGCTGAGGTCTTCCCATCTGTCCTACACTCTACCACAGATTTTGGCTTGGAGCAAAAAGGCTGCTGGGGCAAAAATCCACATGCGTGGGAGCCTCTTTCCCTCAGCAGCCAGAGGACACCCTGTCCCACAGAAGAATGGTTGGCAATACAACAGAGCCCTGCTCCAAAGCAGGGAGGGCCTCAGCKAAACCACTGTGGTCTTCAGACAGAAGAGATGCCTTCAGGTTCTTCTGAACAGTACCTGACTCCAGTCCCCAGCAAACCCTTCTGTCTTGCACCTAGGGTTGTCTTGGAGGGTGCCTCTGCTTCATGGGGAGAACAATCAGTCCACAGGACCAGGAACACTTGAGAACCCGACACCCTTCACCAACACTGACCTCATAATTTTGTGGTGGCCTGGGTTCTGCCACAGCACGGAGCACCTTACTGGGTCCAACCATGCTGCACTGGGGGGAGGGTGTTTGGTGACACTGGGCTGCAATGAATGACCATGTCTAATGGATGTTTTTTCCTGAGGGCCTTCAATGTCCCACTTCAAATGCAACTACCTGGTGATTTTTCCTGAGAAAGGCAGGACACAAGGTGAGGACAAGAGTGAAATCAGGCATTTTGAACTTAAAAAAATTACTTTTATTTTAGGAACCAATAAAATTATGGTAAATATTTACAAATAATTATCTCACATAAGGGTTACATAAAACCAAATGTCCACAAGTAACAGTCACTCTCATGAAAAGACACACAGATATTGAACTACGCCAATCTTATTGCATGTTTCTTCAACTAATCTAAAAATAAAAAGTMTTGCAGTCAACCATTTAACTTAGAATAAAATCACAAGTTCCAGTATTGACAGGAAAAAGAATTAAAAAAAAAAAAAAAGAAAGGAAGAAAAAAACCCCTTCAAATGGCCCCTCCTTTTTGACCCATGCCTTATCACCCCTGGTCCCCAGCCCACCTCCCTTTCCGCTACCCAAAACAAAACCCAAAATAAAATCCCCAAAATAATGTTCGACATCTTTGGCAAATTGGCACCGCTGTAATTACATTCAAATATTATAACACACAAAAGCAACACACAGCACTAAGGAAAAAACACCAAGATTTCAAGTTTGTTCTTTTCCTACTAGAAAAAAAGAATACAAAACATACACATTTTAAGAAGCATTTTTTCATCTGTTTTGCAACAGATGTTATCCCCTACTTTCAAAGGCAATTCAACTGTTATTTTTAGGATTTTTTTTGTAAGTTATTTTTTGTTTGTATGTACTTCTCAAGGTGAGGAGGCATTTCTTTTTCTCCCTCTCTTTCTTTTTCCTCTCTTGTTAAAGAAGTAAGGTTCAATGCAGGCATTGCAGACTTTGGTGAATACAATAGATATGTATTTCTTTGATGCTAGAAGTCCCTAATACATAGTTGTTTGTCTGTAAGAAAAAAAAGTTTGTCCTTTTTTTTTCTTGGAAAGAAATTCCATTTGCAATGAAATGAGTTTCTGTAATTTCAAAATGTACAAAGGCCACTACAGAAAGGGAAAAACCAGGGCAAGATTTTTTTCCCGCAAGAGGCTGAGCAAATGGAAAGGCAGGTCTAAACGCCCACTGGCCATTTTTCCCACCTAATTTAGACAAGGCAGAGCCAGAAACCCTGGACACAGGGGTCTGGCTGGGTGGGGTCTGGGGCTGATGCAGGACTAGGACCCACCTCTCCACAACCCCTGCAAGCTTCTGACACMCAAGTGTACCTACACATACAGGTGTATAGACAGAAATTCCTACATGCATGCCTGCTCACCCAGCAATGCTGCAGCTGTGTCCAGCTCAGTCCTTTGAGTCTGGCTCCCACCATGCAGCTCCTGCATTCTGTGAGCCTTTCACTGGACTGGTGAGGGAGGCCACTGCTGGAGCTGACACATATGCCAGCTGTGATGCCAAGGTGAGCAATGTGGACACCACTTTGACATGCTTTTCACTCAGCATTTGCATGTCAAGTCTCATTAACTCAACCAAAAAAGGAGCATTAATTGCTTTTGATCGTTTCAGCTCCTTTTGTTTGTCATACTGTGGTAACATGTACCTGTGATAAGAGCAGATGTGAGAAACTGCAGGGCTTCCTAGCTGGCATCCCCAGCCTTGTGTTGCTACTGAGCACTCTGCCTCCAGAGRGGAGCYGCAGTTGGCTGCAGCTCAGAATGCYTGCCCAGTGCCTCTGTCAGTGCAGGCTGCCTGGCCCAGCCCTGCCTAACAGCACCCACATGTGACCATCACACACGCTCAGCGAGACTTCAGGGCACGTTAGCCAAGAGCTGCTGGTCATCTAACATTACATCAATGAATCCAGAAGAAAAAACAGGTTTTTCCAGAATTTGCTGGGACAGAGTCATGGGGTGGGTCAGCCTAGTGCTCTGCTACCTCTTGGGCCTCATGCTTCCTAGTGGCACATGCATGCAAAGAAGAGCAAGGTACTGGGAAGGACACTTGGTCAGAGCTATGTTGGAGCCAGTGACAGCTACACAAATTGACTCTACTACAGGCCACAGCTCTTGAAGCTGTGGGTACCCACGTCTGGAAATAAGCAAGAACATTACATGGCTTCCTTTCTCCTTCAAACTGAAGGATGTGTAAAATACATAAATTAAAGAAAAAGAAAACCAGGAATATAACCCCATTAGCTAAGACCAGCATAGCAAAGCATTTATCAACATCTGGTAACTGCTAAGGCCTGGCACAGTGAGGCCATCACACCTCCCCACCATGCTGCTGTCTCCCATTGCACTGCCCTCACTGCAGCACCAAGAGGACTCAGTCACAGGGAGTCAAGGAGGGGTGACAGATTGTGAGCTCCATGTACCCTGGTGCTGCTTCTTTCCTCGCCATCTCTTTCCCAAGTGCCTCAAGCACTGATGTTGTTGTACCAACGGCCAGTCCAATCAGAGAACTTCTCAGACATCTTGGAAAGAACAGTAACTCTCTGGCCCCATGACGCCAGAGCCCCGATTGTTTTTCTACTTCAACAGTGATCAAAGAAAACTTCTGATCTGTTGATCCAGTCTTGAGACATCCAGAGCTCTGCAGTCAGTAGAGCTGCCTAACAATAAGATCTCCATAACTGGACCTTCAGACACYATGATAAACAAACTCAGTGTCCACAACATTATGTGTCTTCTTTGCTGTCTTCCYACAGCATTTAACCTAAGGTTTCCTTGACAAGTAAGAATTCCCCTCATTCATGCAATCCTGATTCTGGCCTCTACTGGCTTAGTCTTACAGCAGCATTTTTCCTCTTCACCTTTCAGATTTAGTTTCTTAGCCTGTGTCAGCAATGTATTTGATAAAATTATTGCTGGAGTGTCAAGTACTGGAAAACCCTCCATCTAACCAAGCCTGTAACAGAGTTCAGTGCTGAAACTGCCTGAAGGCACTTCATGGGGTTGATTTCTGCAAGGGTTTAGTAATGATTCACTGCTCCGCAGGGCACTGAAGTAAAGGATTAGCAGGGCACCCCAAACCCCAGCACTGGACTGGCTGTCTCCCCTCCCTGCAGCCCCTAAAGATCATTTGCTTCCCATCTGCACCTCACACAGTAGCCCCTCCCCCATGAAATAGTGAGGCCACAGAGGATGGATGGAGGCAGGCTATACTCTATCTTCCCCAGATGACCACCTTCTACCAACAGTGGCTTTCAAAGATGCTCCCCAAGGAGGAGGATTCCCACTATGAAGACTATGGACAGAAAGTCTTTCTGAGGAAAMCAGTTCGTAAATCTCAGGTGAAATATTCCCAAAACCAGAAAGTACTGTCAAGAAGCGCCATTTCCAGCAGCATGGCATGAATACTTCATGGTCTAACTCGTACTGGCTGTTCATGACAGATAGATGTCCCAGCAGATGTGAGTGAGCCATGGCTGCCATGTTCTGGGAGATGGGTCAGGCACAAGTCCCTGCTTCACATGTGCAAGGGTGGGAGTTTTGGGTTTCCCCTCAGTAGCTGTCTGAGCATCCAGAGTACCTGGGATGGAGCCCACCAGTATGCCTGGCAGGCCAAGGGCTGCCCTGAGACCAGTCAGGCCTGAGCACATTCACACATCCATCACCTGGAGGAAACACACCTGTCATGTCTTTCTAAAGTCCCCAGCCCAACTACAAGCACTTCTGGCATGAATATAGATATAACATCTGCTGAAATCTCATGTTTGGTTTTCTCAACATTATCTGAATTAATGTAGGTCACACAATTCATGCTGCTGAGGAAACAAGTAAAAGTAATGTGATTGCAGGGGAGTAGGTAGAGTGGGTGAAGGATCCAATGCCAATGCGTTCCCTCACTGGTCATACACACTTTTTCAGCCAAGCCTGATGGTGTCCCAACAGCTAGTGTAACTCAGCACACCTCTGCTCCAGATACATCACCAGCAATGGTYGTCAAACCCTTGTTTCTCTTCTCTTCAGCAAAGGCACTGGACAGACACAGCCCTTCCTGAGCTCACAGAGAAGGTGCATGTGCTTAGAGTGGAGACAATGCACACCCCTCGGCCAGGGTCGTGCACAGGGACAAAAATGCCCTTTCCAGTATTGTCCAAGGAGTGAAAGCAATCATGGGGTATGCAGAGAGMTATGAACCCAAATCAGGGCTTCAGAAGATTCCTTGTATAAATTTTCCATGTTGTTATTTGTCTTTTGCTAAAAACAGGTGTGTATCAATAATTAATTGCTGGAAGAATAAAAGTAGCACTCATTTCACTGATAAGTTTATCACAAAACTTATTTCTGGGTTAGTTTAAAAGACTCTGGCTAAAATCCCTGATGGGGTCTGTGAACATCATGCTGAAATGTCACTGAGCTAGTGGGACCTGGGTGTCTCTGTGCTGAGGATTGGAACACATCTGCCCTGGAAACTTGGCAGTGATGGCTGCATTTCCACACTATGAGAAGATGCCACTGGAATGGGAGAATGAATCTCTCAGCAGATCAGTAGCCACTACAGATACCAGATATGCAGCACAAGTGATGAGGTGGGAAGGGAAGAGAGAGAATAGTGTTAACTCAGCAGCTGCCAGAGAAAGGTTTGTACAGCTGGAACCTGGTGAATACCTGCTTGAATGTTCCTCCACAGCAGTGCATCTCAAGTTTGACAACAACAACCTTTCTTCTGCAGGCAACCACTAACAGAAGAGCCCAGGCAGCTCTGGGTGGATGAGGATGGTTGGGTTGGGAGTAAGGAGGCTACAGCCAGGTCTTCATCTCAACAGGACCAGGGGGCTTCTCCATTGCCCTCAGGAGGGAAGGGATGGGGTCATGCCCATCATCCTTATGTGGCTGGGGTTGTCTGTGCCTTGGTCTGGGCTAGGGGGGGAGGCTTCAGGGAGAGATCAGCAGTTCTCCTGGCTCCACGGAGAGGCAGTGATTGGTGTAGCTGCTTAGTGGTCATTCATAGCTTCTCTGCTCTCTTAATTTAGCCCCCCACAAGGTGCATATTGAAATGTGTGACTATTAGTGCTTCCTATTCAAGTAGGAGGGAAGAAACACAGAATTAGCAGGGCAAAAGTCCCCTCAGGCATGTCTGGACTACAGTGCTGGAATCTGCAATGCCTTCACAGAAATGTACAGACACCCCYAAACAAGTAATTTCCCTTTCAGCTTGGCTTGGAAAGTGAGTGCAGCTGCCCTCATGCCTGGTACCCCCCACTCAATATATGCACTTAACAAAAATCAAAACCACAGTATTTCTCTGCCTTCCCCTTGGGGTTTTCATGACTGGGATTTAGCACACAATCTGTAGAGATATATGTAAGGTGTCAACTGTTATTTAGGAATTCCTTCCTGGAATTAACTTGAAACCAGTGAATTTGTTCCAGTGTTTAGTATGATGACAAATGAACATAAATTAATATTAAGCAGTAAAGTATCACAAAATTGCCTATGTCTTTCAGTTGCCCATGTGTTTGATACCAGCATATAGCATGATCACACACAACTGTCAAATAGGATGCTCTATATAGAAACAACATCAGCCCAAAATACAGCTACAARGAGTGTTAACCTGGTTCAAAGTTGCTTAAAGCTCACCGAGTTCTTTGAATCAGTGCACCAATTTCAAAACACACTTTTGGATGTGTTTTGACTTCATTCTTGTACAGTGTTGCTGTTTATGCTTAAGCTACTCTTACAGTAATACAAACAAGCAAATATTTACAGTGGTGTGCTTGTGTAAAGTTGAGCAGACTGATTTTTTCTTTGCCACACACACAAAAAAAAAAAAAAAAAAAAAAAAAAAAAAGAAAAAAAAGAAAAAGAAAAGAAGAAGAAGAAGAAAAGAAAATTGCCTTAAGTCTCACAGCCTGTTTCAGTGTGCAGCAAGAGGGAGCTGCTCCAAGGGGAGTTGCTCACACCTCTTCCTTATCCCCAGATACAGCCATGGCACCCGCAGGCGATAAKAGCAGTAGCCAGCCGGCTGCAAAGAACATGAAGCTACCACACATTTTTGACCACACAGAGCTTCAGGAGCGCCACTTCCTCCTGTTTCTCTGTTTGATTCAGSACCCAAACAGATTTAAGAATACAATAATCAGTTCAACAAGCTTTAAGAGCAAAATTTCAATGATCATGTTCCTACTAGGTACTTTCTCCTTCCCTTTTGGAGAGGCTGGCATGGTGGCAGCAAGARGAGTCGTCGCGGCTGTCCCAGACGCGTGTGCTGTCAGTGCCGATGCCCTGAGCTCCGGCGTCAGTGGCGGTCATAGGCGGCAGCAGCAGCTGGTGCGGCTGCTCCACGGGCTGTAGCGCTGTAGTAGTAGGGGGAGCCTGTGAGAGATGAGACCACTGTGAGGAAGACAAAGGTGGAGAGGTGCCAGCTTGCAGTGTTCTGACAATGGGTGACAGAGCACTCCAGACAAAGCTTCAATAAAGGCTGGCTAAATAGAATGAAAATTGCATTCATTCATTCATTCATTCTGCATGAGAAGGAGGCTACCACTGCTCTGCATTGCTGCTTGCCATTCAATACCTTCTTCCATTCCTTCACTCGAAACATCAACTTCATTTAKTTCATGAAAAGAAGTTAATTACTTTTCAGAACAGAAAATCAAGATATTCCAACCCCAACATACTACCATACTCTGACTTCTTTTAATTTTCCCCCTCCTTTTAGAAGGAGGAGGTTGACCCCCAAAGTATTCAAAGTATTTCCATGAAAGCACTTATTTACCAAGAAAAGGCCTGAAAAATATTGGTGAAAATTCTCTGTCCTGCAGGGCTAAACACTGGTGGATAGGATGATTAACCAAGGATCACCAGGAACCTGGACTATTTGTTTGAATGAGGAAGAGTCTTTGGTATCCAGAGAGYTACCAATCTGTCCAGCCAGCACCAGTTTTAGGAAAGCTTCCAAGCACACCTGCAATGAAAGCAACTCCAATCCATCCTAAGAAGGGAATTTTCTCTCTTCAAGGTGCTACCAGTTTGGTCTGCAAGTTACCAGTTTCACATGCAAGAGATGTGAGGCACATCGCAGTGTGGAAGATCCCCTCTGGAAGGACTCGTACTCAGCCACATTCATCTGAGACCATCCAGGAGTTTTGGATGAGCAACAATGAGCCAATGCAAGTAACAGCTCTGGAGTAGTAAGGGCTGCAGGGTTTGTTTTCATGAGTGGCCCTGCCTGAGAGCTGCCTTCCATCCTAAGCTTCCTGCCTTCAACACACATGGGACAGCAGTCTATCAGACACTGTCAAGGGTCTTCACAGCCCTGGATGTGACTTGCTGCAGAAGCAGTGACTTCTGCTGCTTCAGTGACACAGAGGAGCTGGTCCCACCAGGAAAAGGTGATGCCACCACCTCAGTGGGGACTGTGGACCCCTTAGGAAAGCATCAGTGGCAGTGAAGCCAAAGGTGCATATTTTGGTTGTTCACTTCCCATCCCAGACTAGCAAACACTGCTCCGGCAGGTCCAATGGTTGCCCAGCCCCTAGGCATAGCCTGAGTGTAGCAGTGCCCCAGTTGTTCTACCACCATGGCCCTGCACACCCTCTGGAGCTGGAAGGGGAACCCAGCTGGCATGCCTGGTGCTGTTGGTAACATGCTCTGAGCTGAGTCAAAAGCCTTCCCCTCTGGGTGGCTGGAGAGCCTCCTGCTGTCTCCTCTTATTYTACAGCCTCCCAAAAACACTTTGCTGTTCACTCCAAAATTATCTGAGTGATTACTTGAGGGCTGCTGATTCAAAAGCCCAGGCACAGAGTGAGAATCACTCAAGGATTTTAGGCTACCCTAATCCCTAAAATCAGGGAAAGTTGCTGTTAACAAAATGCAGGGCTACCTCACTGCCCTGGGTCCAACAGGCTCAATCTGACAGGCAAGCCCAGCTGTTCCTTCTAGGCTTCTTTTGTCCAGAGTGCCACATCAGGAGATCAGCTCAGCTTTCATCACCAGCCTCCAGCTTTTCATTTCCAAAGGAGCACAAGCTGATACATCCAAAAAACAGAGCACAGGCAGCATTTGCTCTTGCCCAATACGTGCAATGTGCTGCTCAGCACAGTTGGTCAGAGAGGAAAACTTCATCATGATCAGTATCCTACCACAGCATGTGGCACTCTGATTCTGGAACCTTGAGGGGTCAGAAACAGAGGACTTTGCCTACTGGAATGTGTCTCCTGCACCGTGCTGTGGCAAAAGAGGAGCTTGTACACAGTGTGTGTGTCTGTGTTGTCCTCAGTTGCATCCTTACTGATGCAGACATCCAAAATCAGACAAACCCACTGTGAAGGGTTTAAACAAAGTAAAGCAATCTTCAGGAGTGTGGTCCTAGTTGACTAGAAAGACAGTTTTACTGTACACAAGAATACTCAAGAGAGTCAGTGAGATCACTGACCAGGATAAACACTTGCAAAGATCTCTTTATACAAACTCCTAGCAGCAGCCAATCTGACCTAGGTTTATTTACTAAAAGCAAAAATAATTTAAYCCATAGTCAATGGTGTTAAAGCAGATCCCTTCAGCAGGTCATCATTCCACTTATGTTTACACYAGTGTAGTCTTGTGTTATCTGTTGAGGGCACCACAACTGCTATCCTGGGCTGGACAGATAGTCTTCTTCCAGGTAACTGACATCAGGTTAAGGAGCCCCAGCCTCACGAGCTGTATTTCCTGGAGAAAGTGGAAAGCTTCACAAGGACAGTGAAAACCATTCTCACGGGTAGCCTAAAATTAAATGCTGTATACTTCATATCCCAGCCAAACTCAAGCCATTGAAAGCAGACAAAACTTCCCTGGTTGAATTGGCTACTCTTGAATGAGCAATGGCAACAGTTAACAGCTGATCAGACCTTGAAATGTGTATGCCATGTCTAGCTGGGGTTTTGAGGATGTTCTTTGGGAGCTGCCGTCTTGGGGTGCCCAGTTTGTTGGCTCATGTCCCCTCATGGCCCATCCAGCTGCACAGACGTGCCTGGGGATCATGGCAGGCAGTARCTTGAGGTAAAACAGCTCACAGGCCAGTGAAGAGGCAGGTGGAATGCTGTCCTCACCCGTCACAGCACCAGGAGCTCAGTGTGGAGCAGGCAGTGATGGTGGTCATCAGAGATCCCAGTCCCCACTGGCATCAGCACTAGCACTAGTCATGGCCGCTCAGCTCAGGCAGGAGGAAAAACACACAGGTGGAATCCAGCAGCACCAAACAATTTCACTCTGACTCATGGAGCAGTGTGTGGGGCCCACCAGAGCTGGATGCAGTGCTTTCTGAGGTTTTGGGGTAAATGGGGTCTTTTGGGGGTCAGAGCCTTTGTTTTCACACTCCCTCTTCCTCTACATCTGTTCTGACTCAATGCAGCTACAAAAAGCCCAATATTTCTCCCATGCATTCCAAAGGCCTTACATTTCTCTCAAGTTAGATTTTGCCAGTTTGCCTTTCAGCTGTGCAATCAAATAAGCTTGTATTTAAAGTGAAAAATGAAATCACTCACTCTACCTGTCACCATGCCCCCATCCAGAACAGACTAGTCCATCCTTCTGTCATTTTTCCTTTCTAATTCATACTATCATCAATTTACTTCTTGACACAGTCATTTCTAGTGCCTACTTGTTCTCTAATCTTTCCWCAGAATCCCACAGAGGAATTGAATCTAATCCTAATTGAGAGGCTCCAAGCCCTGCCCTTGCACGATGCCTTGCCAGAACTGGCAGACATGGCCCAGTGATGGTGCAGCAAACCCTCCGAGCCCGCGCACAGGGATCACATCTGCGTGTGAGCAGGGAAACTGCATCAGACAGAACCCACGGCGAGCAGGACTGAGACAAATGCTACAAGCCAACCAAAACTGACTTTTTTTCTTCATTAGACAGTGTTGCTGTTATCTATCCTTACCATGCATATGTTGAGCTCATCCTACGCTGGTGTGCACCAGTATGTGCCAACAGCCTGAGCCCTAGACATGCATGTTTGCCTCTCATGCGCTCATGCATGTGCCTCTGTGTGCATCCCTGCACTGCACTGCTTGCAGGTCATTTACAGGACAATATGGGGAAAAAAGAAAGGAAAAAGATGTTCCTTCCCTGAACTCTTTGTCTGGCTATGAGATGGAGATACCCACTTCAGCCACTAAGCCAGACCATACAAGTGGCCAGGGTTGATGTCCTCTTCCCAGCACATTCCCCCAGGAACCTGGGGACTGTCCTCACTCTTGCTGTGGTTGAGGTGGGACTGAGTCATTCCCCACAGCAAACATTCTCTCTGACACCTAGAGAGGTGTGGGTGCACCAGGGTGATGCGGGATGCAAGAGCATGAAGACACAGCAAAGCTGCAGCAGATAACTGACTTCTTCTGCCCCTGCTTCTGTTGACCATTCTAAAGGACCGTGGCTTGATTGTCTGCTCTTCCCCAGGAGCCATGGGGCACAGAATTTGGGACTGCCCCAGAGAGGAGGGAGCACATTCCCTCATCTGCACTGGTTTCACGACAGCTGGGGCAGAAGAGGCTTGGTGTGTGGTGCAGAGGTGAGAAGCATCAAAGCAAGGGCAGAGCAGACAGCAGGGTAATGGTGAGTAGCTGGTATTCTGCTGGGGCCAGACAACCAATTCCCAGTGTCTGCATGAACATGGTTCTGCCTTCCCCTGAAGACACCACCACACACCCCTCCTTGCTACTCCACACATACAGGACAAAGACTGGGGACTAAAAACCAAAGCTTTCTCAGTATTCTCATCTCTCTCTTTTTACTCTCCCCCAGATATAATTTTTCAATCAAAGTATCCTTTCCTCCACTTGCAAATCATGGCATTCCTGCTTTTAGCTCCTCTTTCACAGGTCTCAGACTTGTGTGATTGCTGTGGTGCAATTCTGCCTTGCCAGCACAGGGAATTAATTGAATGTAGGTGCTGCTAAGTGCTTACAGTATTACACTTTCATCTCAGTGAAAGGAGCAGGACTTTGTAAAACAAACTGTGTCAGGCAATGTACCAGTCCTGATTAATTTTGTCAAGGTTTCTGCTCTGAGGCTGATACTGCCAGAGCTTGTTCTCAGGAGAGAATTACTAAATGTACTCACGTATACTCCTGAGAGGAGTGGAAGCATCCTGGATATAGTTCAAATTAACCTATTCTCCACTGCGTGTGCCCAGGCTCATCACACAGCACCTTCTGAGTGTGCAGGGAGACTTGGGGCAGGTTTAAAGGCCCTGCCACAGACTCCTACTTGCCCTACAGTACCAGTGGGATTAGCAGGCACTAGGGAGAAGGGATTGTAGGATCAGCCTTCGAGTGAGAAAGGTAGAGCTGTGGATAAGAGGGATCTCTGTAAGGCACAAGAGACATCTGACCCATTGACTGTAGTTGATTGCAGACACATTCTTGATCAGATCATACCACAGTACTTGGACCTACCCATGGTCAGACAGGGGATTCCCTCTCCAGGAAACTCCAGCCCCCCCAGTTCTGTGATCAGACAACTGAAATGGTAAGTTCATCTTTAGGACTTACTGCAAAACAAAAACCCACATTTCTTTTTTGTTTTGTTTTGTTTTGTTTTTCTGAAACAATGTATATTGAAGAGGACAAAAATAAGGAAACCAAGATTATATGTTTTACATTTTCCAACAGAAAAAAAATCAGCATTGACATTATAGCATGAAACACTTCAATTTCAAAAAAGCTACAGTTTCTGGAAAAATATTATAGCCGCTGATTCTTTTTGCCCTTGCCTCATTTAAACACATGTTCACCGCATGCTGCTGGGTAAATGGATGAAGAAATCTGCTGAAGAAATCCCCTCCAGACAGAGAATAAGCTTTGCTGTAAGAAGCKCACTATGCCCATAACTGTTCATATGTCAAAGATGAGTCAGAATTTGCCCCCAAAATGCATGATCCAAAAAGGAAATGAGAAAAAGAGGATCAATGTAGAAAAAAGGATATGGCACAGGTAAAAGGTCCTGGCAGCAAGCAGTTGTCTCATGACTGGCCTCTGTATAAAGTCTTCTGCTGACCCAGACCTACCCATCTTCAGCATCTTCAAGGCATCACAGGGACCTACCCTGCCCATCACTGGGGACAGCATGCTCAGAGCTGGTACAGGTCCATCACCTCCAATAAAGAGCTGAGCAGGCCATGGCTGCAACCTACTGCTGACAGAATGGAAGGGCCACTGCCCACACTGTTGGGGTTMCTCAGGAATGGCTTTGGGATGGCTCCAGAAAGAGTGCACACCCTTCTAATGGAGGTGAATATCCCCAGGCAGGAACATAGTAAACAGCCCAGGAGCCTCTCCAGAAGTCCTGTCTTCATGTAGAAGAGCAGGATGAGAGCTGGGTTGTCATTTACTTTTAGTATCATGCCAATTTCTTTAACACTTCAGAAGGAAATTCTTTTTTTAAGTTTTTTTGTTGTTGTTGTTGTTTTACACAAAACCTGGCTTCCCAGGCCTATCCATGATGCAGAGCATTGCTGAAGCAGCTTTCCTGATTCAAAAGGAGTTGCAAKATGAGAAATGACGAAAGCATGGTGTGTGCTCTTGCCTCTGGCAAAAGCATCTTCCCCATGCTGCTCAACCAAAATTCTGCCAGCACCACTGGCTGTGGCCATGGAAACAGTGGGTTTAAACACGGGGACTCCCCTGGCTTTGTGCAGCTATGCCCATCCATATTAGCTGAAGATCTGTCTGTTGATTTATGATGGAAGCGCTAACAAACCCTTAAATGTGGCACAGCAAATAACAGCATTATACCAGCACCATGGCATGAGAGGCAGAGGCTGTCTATTGCTCCCGAAGGATTTGTTTAAGGACAAGAACCATGATGAATACAGCCTGGGTGGTTCAATTACATGGGGACTCAATTACTTAAAACAAAGAAACTGGATGAAAAAAGTGTGACAAAAATTCAAAATTATTTCGCTGCTGGAGGTCACATATAACAGCCCTGTCATCCATAAATCTGGAAATCTCTAAGGCATGCTACTCCTGTGTTGAGAGATGACAATTAATTGGTATTTTACTTACCTCATCCATGCAAATTATGCAGGGAAAAATTCTAATTACTGCATGCTACATGTATATAAGGTCAAAGTGGGCCAGCTTTTGACGGGGTGTAAAATGGATTATGTTTATCCTTCACATGAGGGCCATGATCCTGCAGGAGTTACAGGGCTTCTGTCTCCCATTGCTCATAAGGACCATGCTGGCATCAGTGAGGCTGTACCAGTGGTCTCTTGCTGAGGAGAGATGGAGTGGGCATACACACAACTGGGAAGCAAACACAACATGAGATCAGGGAGAAATGCAAAGCACACACACAAGCAAGCAGCAATGTCATAGGAAGCAGTGGAGCTTACAATTGGCTGCAAGCAAACTGGCACCACAAGTTTTGTCTGAACGGGGTCCCATACCCTCAAAAAACTTGGTGACTGCTTTCCAGCAATACTCTATGTCTCTGGAAGGATTTTTATCAGAAGCAGGAAGACAAGACATTTGGGCCATCTTGTTGGCAAAGTGAACCAAGAGTAATCATGCATCCCAGTGGGGACCTGCAGTCCCATTCTGGGTCTAAACATGACTGAGGACAAGCTGGGGCACACATTCTGCCCATCCCAGGGCTGGACAAACACTGCACACCTTGGACTGATCTCTCTAGACAGGGGTGAACACTTACCCAGGAGTCCAGGGTTGGGAAACCTCCAGGAGTCGTTGTATGTTGAATATTGTGGGTGGCTGTATGGGCTCCCAGAAAACTCGCTCCCTAAGTTAAAGAGACAAAGACAGAATAAAAGGTCATTTGATTTGAGACGACAGTTACCATTCTGAGGTAAAGGGGCTCTCCAGTGTGTGCTCTGCTCTACTGACAGCCACAGTAAAAGCACTGGCAGACATTCTGCCTTGAGGAAGGGGAATATGGAATAAAGTATTAAGTAAATGGGTGCATATTGAGATGAATTCCCAATATTACCGGGTGGAATGTGCCTGGGCCTGTTCTGGCCCTTGCTGCTTGGCCAGCAGGCAGCAGCTGTGGTGTTTTCACCTCAGAGCTACCTTTGGCTAGGCTGTATGCTGCAGCTAGGCACTGGAACAAGTCCAGGCAGGCAGGATCAGACTTGACCTCTGATGGAGCAGCTTCAGGCGAGGCAAAGAGAAAAAGGAAGGATTCGGCTAGAGGGTCTGAATCCAGAGTTATTCCGGGGCACGCAGGCCTCTGAAGTTGTGACAAGTCCAACTGAATACAGACCGATGGTCCAGGTCTTTTTATTTCAGGAAAGGGGGAGAAAGGGGTAGGTTGTGCCACCAACCAGGTAGGGGGGGAAGGCTCAGGGACAAATGAACACTTGATGGGCCAATTGTCCCCAAGGCTGAGGGGCATCCTTTGAAACTTCACCTATCAGACGATGGCCTTGCTGGAATGTTAAGATTGACGGACAGCCACTTAGCAGGAGGCAGGGAGAGAAAAGGGGGAGGTACTACCACACCTGAGGGCACCGGGACAGCCAAACAGGAAATTGCCTCACACTGCAACAGGTGCAAACATCTTTAACGTGTCTTTTTTGTGCTGCAACCCAGGCCTCTGGGACACACTGATGGGGCTYGCCTTTGCCTCTCCAGCCCTACAGGACTCAGGTCAGAAGCACAATACAAGGACAGGGCTGTCCAGATGGTCTCTGCTGCAGAAGAAGATGTACCAGACAGTTTCTAGATATTGGATACCCTTCATGGAAAACTTGTCATGGTCAGATATTTCTCCAACACTGTAATCCAAGGAGAGGGATGTTTGCTTTAGTTTCAGACAGATTTGAATGCTCCAGACAAAAGCACAAAAAAGGTTTGAAAAATTATGGCTATTTATCTCCCCATCAGCTCCCATTCTTCCCATCTGTTTGTTCTCTTCATATGTCACCTGCTTCATACTTCAGTTGCAAGCTCTTCAGAACAGAGCCTTGCACCATGGGGCTGTGACTTGGCCCCTCCACCACACAAATGCCAACACTGCTGCTGTTTTATTAGGAAATATTCCTTGAATTACAGATTTCCTCCTCTCTCTCTTTGTTCCTCCTTCCCTTCTCCCTCTCCCACATGTAAATATATAAAAGCACAGCACAGCAGGAGAAAGGGTATGTTTCCTAAGGCAAGATTTGAGGGCTGACAGGCCACAGCAGATGCTTGCCATGACCTTTGCCTGCTTTGGTCCTTGGCACTGGCATAGCCATGACCCCATATCCAGGAGCTGCCATAACCCCAGCAAGGCAGTGGACCCCTGACAGTGTGTCCTGAGCAGCTCAAGCACCCTTGTCCCARACAATCTATAGACCCAGCCTGGAAACCATATCTGGGTCTCCTGGCCAGTSAGTAGCCATGGTTTAGGCTGTTTGCTAAACACTGCTGCCAGGGAAGAGGGGATGATGCTCTGGTCACCAAAACATATGGTAAGGTCCAGGATGGCTTGATCTCCACGTGGGTCTGCTTCAGTGAAAACAAGCTGCCTCTCTCCCTGCATCACGAGATGAACAGACTGAGCCTGCTGACGGCCGGACCAGCCCATCACTAGTCTGCTACAGGAAGTCTCTGTTAGCATTTCTTCCTTGTTTCTTTTCTGCAGCCCTTTGGACCCATGKCACTTACTAGGAGCAACCTACTCTCTCTCCCCAACACAACTTCTATAGAGAGAAGGGCCAAAATATGCAGCASCAAGTGCTTCCACACTTAGCACACCTTGCTGTGCCAACAACTCTTCACAAGCTCAGAGTAGGGTTTTCCTTATTGCCTCTAAGGAATGGCAGGACTTCACCCTGTGCCAGGAAAAATGGAGCTGTTTCAAACCTTTCTTCACAGGGAAGTACACAGTACCTACAGTTCTTCTGTGCTCCTGTCCCTGTGGCTGATGGATGACTTCAGTGCCTGAAGGTTACCTCTGTCAGTGCTCATTCGAAAAGAGTAAGGCATAGCAAAGTTGTCAATGCCCAAAGAGATGCTCAACATACTGCAGCCACTCGACATACTAAAGCCAGTGGCAAGAGCATCCCCATTACCTTCCACCAGACAGGGATCCATCTCTCTCCTGCAGGACACAGCAGCTTCTCTTAGGTCCTTTCTGCCTCTGCATCAAAACACTTGAGGCTGTTGTCTCACCCAGAGTCCTCCCTGATTTTTCCCCGCTTCTATAGCTCCTGGGCATCCTGCTCATCTCTGGCCCAGCCTGTGTTTCTGGTATTTGCCCAAGCCTGCAAAGCGCACAGGCAGAGGTCTGTCTGGGAACTTCACCTGTGAYAGTCACAATTGTTTCCTAGGCCTGAAGTCATGGTCACATTCTCCTGCCAATGTGTGGCACACTGAAATTCTTGCATTCTCTGGGTGCCTGTTCTACAAGAAGGCTATCACACACCACGTTCCCCAGGGGTCGCATTTCTTCCTTTCCACAGGGAAGTTAGATTTTCAAAGGTTTAGCTCTGGTTTAGTTGCGCAAAACAGCTGTGCTGCCTGACTGACATGACACACAAAAGCAAATGGGAGTCCTTCCTGAGAGCTGTGCAGTGCATGGACCCAGGGACGGAGTGGACAGGACGGGAGATGTAGATTGCTGTTGTGGGCTCTTTGCACAGAGTGCACAGAAAAGCTTGTCCTGTCATTCCTGCACCAGGAGCACTCCAGGCTTGAAACAAAGCTCACAACGAGCTGTTTTATGCCTGCAAGAGCTTCATCCCAAGGGGAAGCATTCTCCCCTTGGACAACATGACACCTCATTTTCAGCTCTCCCAGCACTCTCCTTTCCCTTGATCCTTTCCTCCCTTCTTCCATCCCTCTCTCCCTCCCCTGTCCTATTCTCCTGGAGCTGCATAGACACAGTCCATTCCATGCTGATGCTGTGCATGCCATGGAGTGAGCAGCAGCACTTTCCAAGCATTTATCACTGCTGCAGCAGGGCTGTGGGTGGGAATGGGCTGACATTTCATTGTTTCATCCTCTCCTGTCTTGCCCTCCTCCCCCACCATCCCCACTGCCCTCCTCCCCACACTCACACACAGACACACATCGTGGACCCTCTCTGGGGGATGCTCCAGTGCCTGTCAGGCTGAGGCTTCCAATTCTCTGTTTTTTATGCCTCAGTGGTCAGGGTGTCAAGCTCCTGCAGTACAGACCAGCCAGAAGCCCGAGGAGTCACTGAGCACCATCAGCTCAGTGACAGTATTGCTCGCTTCTTAACATACTCTGCATATCCATCAGCCTTGCTGGAGCCGGGGGGAGGGAGGGGGAAAAGAAAAAGAGAGAGAGAGAGAGAGAGAGAGAGAGAAGGAGGGAAAGAAGGAAAATGAGAGGAAAGAAACATAGAAACATGGAAGAAGGGAGGGGAAAAAGAGAAGTGGGGGAGAAAATTACAAGCCCTGTTATTACCACCACAAGACTTGGGCAGACAAATGGTACAGCCRGAAGTGAAACTAAGGTAGATGACTGAACATTGCATGACTGCTTCACAAATTTCACCAGATATTCCAACGTCCATCAACCACACTTCTTGACAGCACTTCTTAGCAGACAGCCCTCGCCCCATTCAAAAACAAACACCACGGATCAGCCATCCAAGGATGCACACACGCGCAGTATGTTGCGCACACTGACTGTCACAACATGAGGAAAGGGTGGGAATCACACACATCCCTCCTTCATGTAATATGAAATAAGCTTTCTCCTCCYTAGTTCTCACCTCCATGAAACACAAAGACACAAAACAAAGGATTCCTGTGAGAGTTAGCTCACCTCTTTGCCACAAKCCTGTCTCTACACTCCACATACGGCTTTAGCCCTAAAGGGGTCAGACCGTTCCATCATGCCCCCAGAAGTAGAGGTAAGGAGGGGAAAGAACAAAGACTGATTCCCAGTAACACTGCTGCTACAAACCCGTGGCAAGCCCCGGGAGATGCAGTCCACCCTGAGACAGTGGGACAGAGATAGACAGTCYGATGGTGGTGGATGGGCCTTCTGCTGCTGCAAAACAGTACTGTCCACTCTGCTCCATTCTTTCTCTGGGGACCATCAACTCATGTTTACCAGTCTTCTTGATTTTAAGGTAAGCTTCCTGAAAGTTTTCTTTCTGATTTGCAGAGAAGCTGAAAAGCATTTCAAGAACGAAGAGATAAATGAAAAAATATCACCATGTTTTTCATACTCCTGTGGCTTTAGAGAACTGCTGCTGCAGGCACATCCATGTACCAGTWGTGGGAACGGGCCAGGAGGGTAAGGAAAAACTTTGTGCCCTGCAGAAAGGCAGAAGGATGTCAAAGCATGACCAGCTCTGACACAGCCATGTTCAGCCAAGGTGTGGAAACTTCCCAGGATGGAAAAAGCCTGACCACTGTCATTACACTACATCATTCAACATGTAGAGTATCTGGCTGCAGCCCTGTGAAGCACAGCAGTCATGAGTCCTAGGACTGTGTGACAGCACCAGCAGAAAACAGCAGATTAGTCAAACGTTTTTGTCCAGCTGATGGTACTTTTGGATTGAAATGCAGAATTTGAGCAAATAGTCTGCAAAGGAGCTTCATATGCCATTTCTAAGTATAACACATAAGTCTCAAAAGACCTCATGAATCAGAAGCTCCAGAGCCAGTACAGTGCAACAGGAATGTTGGAGGTTAGGACTTTTCCTTCTTTTTTTCCTTCTCTGAGGGAATTTTCTCCCATTTGTTTCCTCTGAGATGATAACTACGATACTTAAAAGACAAAAGATGTGGCTTGGAGGAGGAGGAGGGGGAAGGGTGCAGRTTGCTACCACCTCTAAGCTGGGGGGCTTTCTCTCAGGAAGTGCACAGATATTGCAAGATTTTGGCTGGGGAGTGAGGGACTGGGCTTGGCCTTAGCTRTCTCCCTCACTCTCAGGAGCAGAGGAGGGACGGTCATGGTCGTGGTGCCAGGCTGCTGCTGTGGGGAGAATTTGCCACCACTGCAGGGTTCTGTTCTTCACTGCTTCTCCTTCCCTTTGGTAAGCCTTTGCTTGTAGAAGCGGCCATTGAACTGGGACTTTTTCAACACTGGAAACAACCCTTCCCATCTGCTCAGGTGCCTTAGGGGAAAATCTGGGACTCCAACCCGTCCCCCCTCCAGAAGGAGCCTGGCTMCCACTGCCCAGTCCCACTGTTTTCTGCCACTGCTTTGTGCTTTGTGCTACGCTTTACCCAACAGCCTGRGTCTGCCGAGACCCCCACAGCTCCTGGCATGGCTTCCGAGTTCTTGCTACACTTTGTTTTGCCACCCCAGATATGCTCGCCCCTGCTGTTCCAGCCTGAGGTTCCTGCTACAGTGCARTTCACCAGCCAGTGAGGCACTAAGACCAGGTGCTCCCCATGCATTTGCCAAGGAAGCTCCTTTTCTGGAAGCCCCTTTTCTGGAAGTCCCTTTTCGGGAGCTCCATTTCTGGAAAATCCCCTTTCCTCTCTTTGCCAGCTGGCTCACCGTGCATTGCCCGATGAGGGAGAGGCGGCCGAGCTGGCGCCACAGCGCCCCCTGCAGCGCGGGGAATCACGGCACCCGCCGCGGCCGGAGCACCAGCGCCCCTGCTGGGCTGTGCCCAGAACTGCACGGAGGGCAAAGCGCAGAGAGCAGCGGACTGGAGTGGGGATGGATGGGCACTGGGACTGGGAGCTGGGACTGGGACTGGGGCTGGTGACTGGGACTGGGACTGGGGACTGGGGCTGGGGCTGGGAACTGGACTGGTGGGGCTGGGACTGGGACTGGACTGGGGACTGGACTGGGCTAGGGGACTGGAGACTGGGGCTGGCGACGGCTTGGGACTGGGGACTGGGACTGGGACTGGGACTGGACTGGGGAACTGGGAACCTGGACTGGGACTTGGGACTGGGACTGGGCTGGGAGCTGGACTTGGACTGGACTGGGACTGGGGCTGGGGACTTGGACTGGGACTGGCTGGACTGGGACTGGGACTGGGGCTGGAGACTTGGACTGGGACTGGGAACTGGGACTGGGGCTGGGACTGGAGGGGACTGGACTGGGTGGACTGGTACTGGGACTGGGTCTGGGTCTGTGGGCTGGGACTGGGACTGGACTGGATGGGACTGGACTGGAATGGACTGGACTGGGACTGGGACTGGGCTGGAACTGGACGGTCTGGGTCAGGACTGGGGACTGGGACTGGGACTGGGACTGGGACTGGGACTGGGACTGGGACTGGGACTGGGGCTGGGACTGGAACTGGGACTGGGGCTGGGGCTGGGACTGGGACTGGGACTGGGACTGTGCTTGGGACTGGAACTGGGACCGGGACTGGGACTGGGTCTGTGCTTGGGGCTGGCACTGGGTCTGTGCCTTTGTTTGTTTGTTGGTGCTGCTGTTGTTGTTTGTTTGCCTTGTTTTATTTGTTTGTTTGTTTAAGTACAGAACTGTTATTCCTTTTCCCTTATATTTGCCTGACAGCTCCATCATTTCAAAGTCATAATAACTTGAAGGGTAGGAGGTAATATTTTCCATTCCAAGGGAAGTTCCCACCTTCCTTGGCAGGCACCTGTCTTTCAAACCAAGACAGAACCAGCTACATGCAGACAGACACAGGTTTGGACACTTTTTGCTGAGTTTGCTCAGACACCAGGTTTTTGTGCAAGCATCTGGGACATGGAGAAGCCGTCAGGAACATGGGGGTAGAAGTTTGCTATCCATGTAACAGTTACTAGTAAGGCATGTTATGCAACTGCAGGTGATTGAACATGAAGGTATGCAATGGACTCTCCTCCCTGCCACAGCCATGTGACAGCTCCCAGCTGCCACCCAACAGGGAGAGTGACCATGACCYGGCAGCCATGCCATCCCTCCAGCCAGAGTTGTTGCAGCCTCTGGTTTCTCCACTAGTGTCCACTGCTGGGCCTTTTTGTTAATCAAGCTCTGCATTTAGGACAATGTGTTACTCAGCCCTTCCATCTGGCAAGAAATGAAAAGAAACCAGGAGAAATGGTATTCAATAAACACAACTGCTTAAAAGACAAGAACAGAAGGTCAGGGSACAAAATGCAGAGTTAGGCCAGAGCAGCAATATCTTCAACATTCCTTCTGGAGGTTTGGGATAAGTTTAAAAACTATCTGCTGTATTTGTGCCTAGGTTGGTTTTCTGCAGACAAACCCATCTCCCTGTATGTCTATACTCCTGGTGCCTCTACCTTTCCCTTCTGCTGAGGGATCTTACTGTTACTTTTCAKAATTAACATTCTCATGACTTCTATTTGTTTTCTATAGTTTTATTTTGAGGAAGTAATCACATGGATCATAAATTTCTTCAGCGAATTCCAATAACTATCATTACCCTGGTAAGCAAAGACATGCTTGAATGCATGGGGAGCAGGCATAAGCACTGCACTGAGCCATGTGTTCACACCCACACATCCCTGGCTGACTCTGAGGCAGCAGCTATCCAAACACAGACTGGAAATCTGTTACATCAAAGTTCTGCTGGCCAGTCACTGCCTGAGCTGGAGGATATKAATCAAAGCAGAAGCTTCTTGTCACCCTGGGCCAACACCACCCCAGAGTTTCATGATCCAGCAGCTCAGGCAACATCCCACATAAAGTCAGAGGGACAAACAACTGTAGGGGACCAGGAAAAGGGTCTGGGCTTTCAGCAGAGAACAACAGCATGGTTTTCCCTCAGTAAAATAAACTTTCCTCTCCACATCAAGCCATTGCAGTGGTTTAGGGTGAGAGAGAATGAGSTTTGCAGTCCTGTGTGGGAAGCTGCTGCCTCTGAAGCTCACAGGAGTCATTCCAGTAGAAGTTTTCCCCATGAACAGGAGAGCTGGGAAAAACCTTTCAGTTGATATTCCACATCACATGTAAAAAATGTTATTTCACATCACTAACATATTTTTGACAATTCAGACAAAATACTTCAGTGACAGTCATGGATTTGGGTTTGGTTTTTTTTTTTTTAATCGGTTGTTTCCCAAACAAATATTTTCCTTTTTAATTCAGAGAAATACTAAATACTAAATTTCAAATTGAGGTCACTGAGGCTAAAAAAAAAGAAAACTTAGCCAAAAGTCCCAGTGGTAAACTAACCATACCTTTGAAAGGAAGAACTGTACCTTTGAAGAAAAGAAAGTAATTTTTATTGTTGGTTTTTGCTTTGATTGTATCTTGGACTTTCTTCTAATTTCAACATTCATTAGCAAATAGCAGGATCAGAGATATACATTGCTCTAATCCAAGAATATCAGCTGCATTTAACCTGGGGAAGTAGCAACCCTGGGCATGCTACAGGCCAGGCACCAGTCACCTGCCAGGTGTTCTGGTCCCTCACCTGCTCTTTGGGCAGAAGTCCCACTGGAGGAAGGAAATGGATCACCCWGCTTTCAGCTCTGCAGACCAAGCACGCTTGGCTGCCAACTTTCCTGCTCTAGACCGAGCAGTATATGTGCTTCAGAAGTGCCAAAAAATGGGGCAAAATACCAAACTGCACTCCTACTGTAACAAAGCAGGTATTTCCGAAATAGCATTGTCCCCCCCTGCTGCTGAGAAGAAGC
Organism: Sporophila hypoxantha; assembly: GCA_002167245.1. NCBI lineage: Eukaryota > Metazoa > Chordata > Aves > Passeriformes > Thraupidae > Sporophila > Sporophila hypoxantha. Next base: position 213,371 of record NDFG01000176.1, read on the forward strand.
TGAGCAGAAAAATACCCTGTATCTAGCAAAAGCCTTCCATGATCCATCCCATTGGTTTCAATGAAGATACTCAGGGTCATAACAACTAACACCCAGGACAAGCTGGTGGGATTCACAGATGAATCTTTGAAGGGCAGGCTTGGAGGATCTTCTCAAGATTGTGTTACCAGAAACTATGCCAGAATGAATGACACATCCAACATATGTCAATGGATGCTGCAGCCAGATCCCCCAGAAGGATCTGGCAGCCTGGGGGGCCAATACAGCCCTTTCAGATGCCACTCTTGTGCCCATTCCTGCAAGCAATGCAAACGCCACCCCAAAGAGACAAATCTTCACTCTGAGCAGAGTGACGCATGATGGAGCCCACACGGTACTTGGGCTGGCATGGGTTGTGGTGGGAAGAACCTTTAATAAAAAGAAATGTTTCCAAAGGGGGCTGAAAAATGTCATTTTGGAAAACCTCTTCAGTGAGTAGATTCAAAAAAAGGGAGCTGCTTTTCAACACACCTGAGGTCCTCTGCATCAAAATGGGAAGCTGCTCTGATTGAACCTGCACTTACCTGGCATTGTATCGAGCAATCTATTTATTCTCACAGGAAAGAAGRGAAAAAAAGCATTATAATGGAGAAGTGGAAATGTTTTCAGTACAATTAATATCCCACCATCAGCCTTTTTTATTCCAGTGATGGAATTGAAAAGAATAGATTTCAGCAGAAGAACAGCCCTCACAGATGTTTTTCAAGAAACACTTTTCTTAGACAGGACAAAACCTTCACTTGTTGATCTTAAATGAAAAAAAAGTGACAAACAGTGAGTCATTAGAGCAGTAAGCCCTTTATCCCTGTTTTTTCAACACAARATGACAAAACTACATCAAATATTTCATCCACCTTTAGCCAAGACAGTGTCTGGAGCTGTGATGTGCTGCAACCATCAGGCCAACCCCAAGATACTGGCATTCACAGGATCCTAGGCAGTGCCACTAATCTGTATTAATAATTAGACAGCATTCTGCCTGTAGGAATAACTGCCAGATAATGTGGCAATAATTGTTAATTACAGGGGCCAGTGGTACAAGCCAAACTCTACGTTGGCTGCTGAGCATCTGCAACATCCTCCTTAAACAAATCTGAACAAACAGAGGAATACTTTTGTTTGTAAGAACTATTTTCTCTCCTAAAAACATGAAGAACGACACACTTTTCTTTTTCCCCAAGAAGCTACAATATATACATTTATATAAATAAATATACAAAACTATACACTTGTTCATTTACCTACAGACACTATCACAGCAATCCAGCTGGATGCCCCCCGGAGAAATGCTGGGGGCAAAAGCCAGGGTCTGCTCCCATAGCAGGAGGGGTATTGCATACAGAGCCATTGGCAAGGGGACCAGGCATTCTTTTCCTGGGATGCCAGGGCTGCAGCAGCAAGGGTGCACATACAGAAACACACCCCACATATAAGGACAGACACACACACAGTAACAAGACCTGACAATATGGACACACAGATATGTGCACGCTCCTTACACATGCAGGCTTGTAAATCCACTGAGAAATCTGCTGTAAGTGGATCAATAGATCACTTATAATCATCTATGACCCCTCATACACTCACACTCACCAAAAGAACATCCAGCTCATGTCTGTCCTATTTTGAAATCATTGATTAACCCTTCAGAGAGTGGCTGAGGTGCAGCCATCTCCTWAATTTTCACCCATGTGATTTCAAAATGAAATTAGCTCCTACTTTGGCTAATTGTTCCTGCACATCAGGCAAGGAGAAGTTTATTACAGTTGAYAATAAACATTCTCTTACATTCAGAGAGCATCTCTCCAAAGTTCCAAGTCCCATCTAGACTGCCAATTAACTTCTAATGAATTTGAATATAATTATGTGGTTACACAGTTTGGCCAGTCTTTCTCCCTTATTTTATCTTTACATTATCCAACACTGGTCAAAGATGTAGTATTTTAACAGTTCTGAGTGGGCTGTCACATTGTACGAAAACATGCAGATTTTTGTAACACTACTGCATTTCCAAGAAGCTATGAGGCACAGAAATCCCATCAATGACTAATGAGTTGTGGGTTAAGGTGGACGTACCTTGCTGAGAAGTCACTGTAGTATTCTCGACCCGTGCTGCCTGCCATAAAATTTTAATGCTGCTTCTGACATATTTATGAAATACCTCACCTAGTCTTTGCAGGATGACAAAAAGATTTACATCTGCAATTACTGAAAGCACATAGGTTTTAGCTATGCACTTTAAACTTTTGTACACAAAGGTATTTAACTTTAATACAACAAAGGTAGGTGGTGCCACAGAGCAACCATATTGGAACTGCATTAGGAGAGATTCATTTCTCTATACAGGAGGACAATTGCCCAACTCATCTGAATATAAGATGGCATTGCAATTAATTGCAATGAGGGATTTGCCCCTTGCCTCTCAGCTGCCCCTGTAGAGTCATCTCCCTTCTCCACCAGCCACTAGCCTGCAGACTCTTGGGATCCCAGGTGCACCTAGCATCAGAAAGCTGCACTGTGATATCAGTGATAACAGTGATATCAAGATCAGCAAGCCACACTTGTCCATGGGCAGAGCCTAAGCACCAGTGCTGCCAGATATAGGGCTYGGAACACACTGCTGTTCTGTCTGGTTGCTGCAGCTGCCCATACCAGACTGTCTCTCCTTAAGCCTGGTTGGTGGGGCTGCTGCAACCCTCTCAAAGCCCCCTTGCACCCTGTACAGAGTACAGGTGACTGGAAAAAGGTGGATGAACAACACAGAGAGAATGCAGGGCACTGAGTACACAAAGGGGCAGGCTAGATGAGGGTCACAGAGCAGACAAGGGACATGTGGCAGATGCAAAGCACAGAGTGGACAAGCGGCACAGAGTGGACAAGGGTCATGGAGCAGACGAGCAGCATAGGGGATGCATCCACACAGAACATCACTCCATGCCTTTGTGCCTATGCACCCCCAACCTGAGCAGAACATCACTCCATGCCTTTGTGCCTATGCACCCCCAACCTGAGCAGAAGCAGCCCCGTGGCACACCAGGGTATGAGAGTGTGTCTGAAATCCTGCATTATTAGGCTCACGATCATTAAGAAAACTGTTAAGCCAGTGCAAGGGGGGTGAGTTGTGTGCCTTTTGGCTCACTGTTTCCATAGGAGTTATCTGTTGCACGCCACACTGAACCTGATGGGACATCCTGCTTCTTCTGAAAAATGGAACCTTCTCCCCCGCCCTCTCTRGGCCTGGCTGGCTTTGAACTGTGGAAATGGCCCCTTTCCAATAAAAGGACCCCTCTTGCCTGCCTTCAACCATCGTGACAGACAAGCAGAGATGRGGGCTTCTTCATCAAGGGATCAAGACAYYAAGCCCCTCTGCCACAAGACCCCCTTGTACTTTRTTCCAAAAACTGGGACTGAACTTCCCCCCCAGCTCGGYGGKGGTGTGCAGTTGGGAGGAGGGAGGCTGCCCAGAATCAAAGGTGCGAGCACTGAGCCGTAAAAACAATGGTTCCTGCTGATCACTCGCACTTGGACTCTGTGTACTAGCATCCCCCTGTTCTGTACCTTTTCCCCCCCTCGACGACCATTTGTTTTGGCTATGAAACCACTTCCCTTCCCCCAACAAAAAACACTATAACCTTGGTCCCAGTTCAGCCGTCCCTTCGAGATCTCCCCGGACGTGGTAACCCTGCTGAGCTTACAACGGCTGGACCGAGAAAGCAACACCACGATTTCGGTAGCTATAACCATTCCCCTTTTTCCTCCCTCTTCTCCTTGTCTTTTCCTTTTCTCTCCGGTCCCCCCTCACCAACGCTCTTCTGTTGTGATTTTCAATAAAACTGTATTTGATTTTGTTGCTGCAAATCCCCTGTGCCTTTGTTGGTTATTTTTGCACCTTAAAATCAACCCCGTCATCTGTACTGCTCGGTCGGATCGGGACACAGGGCAGGCACCATTTTACCTTCTTTGCTCCAYACTTACCAGCTTGGTAGTGCAGGTGGGATGAAAGGTAAACAACTGACTCAGAGAAAGTAAGTTTTGCAATATGGCTTCATCCCAAATTGGTGTAAAAGGTCACAAGAAGTATATTGCAGGATTAAAATATCTGAGCTAGGCAGCAGAAATGTTGCAGTTGGATCAGGTGAAAATATTCCACTCCATGCTTCATCCTGACTTGAGCCTTTTCTACAACTTCAGCCTTCATAATGACACTGCAACATGCGGCCACCTCCAGGAATTACACWATAATTTACCTCATAGCAGAAGATATAATGTTACATGCCATAGTAACATAGACTACAAATACTGTAAAGCCTGGAAATTAAACATTTTGGCAGCTTGATACATGCACATTGCTGCTGACATGGAGGCTATCTTCAATTATATTCCAATGCAGGTGTGGGAACATGAGCAGGAAAGCATCTGCATGACTGAGGGAGCATCCTCCCACATCAGCACTGTCTCAGGCATTCCTCTAGTGCCCCAGTCCTCGGTGACTCCCAGACCCCATCATGGACTGGCCATGGCTCACCTGGGACTGGTACAGCAGCCCCAGGAGAGGGCCAGGTCCTGCCCTTTCTGCCAAGGTGGCAGCATCATTTAGAGATGGAAAAGTCTCCTGTGCTCACCTCCTGTGTGGATAGGCTCTGCAAGCTGAGACACACAAATCTCAGCGTCTCAGCTATTCTGCAAGACCAGGTTTTCAGCTGGATTGCAGGCTTCATCTATGCCTGGTCTGGGCTTTAGCACACTAGCAGGGTCTGCTTTCCCCACCTTGTGATTGTGGGAAGCTTGAAATACAGACACACATCCCCAGAAGAGYTGATGTCAGGTCTTCTTTCTGACACCAGAGATGATGCAAATGAATGCCTAAGTGACAGAAGACAGATAATTTCTCACTTAATTTCCACTGCACTGCTTTGCTTCTACACCACATCCACATTACAGTCATCCATTAAAGGCAGAGAATAAAATCTTGTCAGTCAATCTCAGATGTCTGGGAATGTGGCAGCTCGGTCCTCTGGCACAACGGATGGGACATTTTGCTGGCAAATGCTTTGTAGCCTATGCCATTTCCAAATAATGTCTGCAGCTGCTTAGCCTGACTTGATCCAGCTGAATCAGCTAAAAATGGTACCGAGGAAGAGAAGACACAGGAGGAGAAGGAAGTCTCCTTCCACACATAGCAAGTTAATTCTTGAGGGCATCATGATTTGTCATGGTACATGCCCCAGGGGACACAAGGCTCCCAACAGCCCAGTGCATACCTTACCAGGACCAGGCTCCTCATTGCCACCTGGCATTATGTTTCCTGACTTTAGGAAATGTGCAAGAATCGAAGACAAGCTACCCTGAGCTGAGATGGCTCCTTCACACTGAAGAAGGCTGGTAAGAGAAAAACATGGGGCCACACCAACACCCTGTGCCCATACCTTTAACAGACAAAGTAAGCAGGCCTTCTCCCACCTGGGCATTGTTTGTCCCACCATGGAGTCTGTGCACACCTCTCCACYTGAGTAAGACATCCCACGTTCAACCAGCAGCTCCTTGTGACAAACTGTTGGTGGGGTAAAGCACCCAAGACTGACAGGATTTAATGCAACTGCTGCTGAAAGGYCATCAAGTCAGTACAAGAGTGCAGCTTTTAGTCTTTTTATGTAGTAATTGAAGAAGTGATATTTAAACTTCCCAGCTTACTCTACAGTCTTATCCCAAACCTARTGAGGTCATAAGAGACAGATGACTTTTTCTCATCTGAAGTGCCCCAGTGCCATATTWGCTGACAGAAACAAAGGAACACATACTTCTTTCTGGAGACTTCTCACTTCCTCATGCAGACTGTCTCTCTTCTCCTGGCCCAGAACATGCCTCTCATGAGTAGGAGACACAACCTCAAACTCTCAGCTCCTGCATCCCCTGTCCAGGGGTTCACACCTGCCTCCACACAGCTGACCACAGAATAGGTTTCCAATACAAACATTGCTTCCTACAGATTAATAGCCTCTGCTTTAAACTGTGTTTTCAGAGGAAATTTCTTCTGTGGAAAAGGGGCAGTTCTTGGAGCACCTTCCTTCATTTTTACTACAGTATGTCATTTTGATTAAAAGTTCTCACTTGATTTTCTTTCTTTCTGTTACCCCATTTTGTTTCTTTTGCACTGATCACATTACATTGAATTGCACTACACTGCAATCTATTGTAATATCCAAGCATTTTCATTTATTTTGATAAAGTCTCAAGGAACCCAGAAAATCCTGGGAAGAGAATACTTTATTATCATAGCATTTCAATTTGTGCCATAAGCATAAGTTCTGAGAACTGCAGTTTACCACACGGCAGATGTTATATGTTCASACAGTCCTAACTGCAAGCAAACCCTCTCCAGCAACAATCATAAGGAAGTCAAACCTACCATCTCAGAAAATAAGRCCAGCAAGTAGCAAAAATACTGAATTCATAAACAACAGCCTGCAGGAGAATGGCTGCTAAGTCTCCTCAAAACCTCTACAGGGGTCATCCTCCCATGGCAGAGGGAATGTTCAGGAAGCTGGGGATGCTTGGGTTCAGGATCTAGCCTGCAGCATTCCCTTGGCCACAAAAATGCTGGAAGCAGTAGGCTTCCATCTCATTACAGGACAACTGCCTGACACCTTGAAGCTGGGCAGATATTGAACCCCTGTCACCCTGAGCTAGGCACATTGCTCAGGGCATACAGAAACCCAGGCTGGGGATGGTGTATGAGAAGCCCCCTCTAAGACAAGAATCTCAGCAAGAGGTGGGCTAGCCAGGGTCTAACGCTCAGGAGGAAAGAAAACGCATCATCCCAACGCTCACCACATGCAAGCACTGGACAGTTGGGCCATTGAGTTCAGATGTGATGGGAACGTAGACTTCACTCTCCCATCACTGTTATCAGCTGCCACGCTGTGAGGTATGGCAGAAAAAGAGCAGCTGTGTCACATTCCTGGCCATGGACACAGTGGGCCATGAAGTGCTTTCCACTCTGCGTACTTTGGGGATCTCGGCATTTGCTCARTGTCAAACGAAATTTGTCTGGGAACTGCCTGATTGATTTGATGGCTAGTCTGGCTGCTTCACACACCCCACATGTAAGGTCATCTGATGCCTGAGCCACAGCTGGCAACCCTGACAGATGCTGGGCACTTTGCAGGGCTCAAAGCTCCGACAGCTTGCTGTTCTCAACCATGACACTTTCYTAGTCTCCAGTTTTTTTAAACTCTGTGTGCTGACATAACACAAAGGAGACACAAGCATGAAAAACAGAATGAAATCATAATCTGTGTTGTGTGCTCTCACATGGCTCTTTCTCTTCTCTGAGAAACCGCACTACGTGCAAGGCAGTTGAGTTCACTCCTGCAAGTCCAGGTCAGCTCTAGCTGTTCCTTCCTTGCTCACAGGCAARGCCTGTGTGAGGCTCAGAACACTGGTGCTTGAATCATAGAATCACAGAATAACACAACGGTTTGAGTTGGACAGAACCTTAAAGTTCATGTAGTCCCAACACCTGCCATGGAATTACCCCAGGAACTGTACCATTCCACTGTCACAGGTTGCTCCAACCCCTTCAWCCTGGCCTTGGACAGTTCCAGGGATGTGGCAGCCACAGCTTCTCTGGGCAACCTGTGCAATGTCTTACCACTGTCATAGCTCTGCTACACTAATCCAAACTGCACCTTTCCAAAATCAGAACTACTGTAGGTCTCATGGCTTTCTGATTACAGTTATCTTTTCCTTATTGTGTTTTCACCAAAGGACAGCTGTCTGTAATGAATAAACAAGAGCAGACAGGAGTGGACACATGAAATGCAGAGGATGCAGCAGTGTGCCTCACCCTTGGCATGCCACATCTGGCTGGACACCAAGCTGTCTCAGCCAGCACATTGGGGATGCATTACCTGGTCAGCCATTGTCAGCACTGTCTTTGAGGGCCAGCAGAACAATGATCTATTAGCAAGCTCTCTGTAAAGCTGCTCCTGCCTTTGCAAAGGAGGATTGCAGTGCCCCTGCACCCTCTACATACAGGGAGAGTGRCCTTAGTGCCTAGAGYGGACCCTGGGAGCTGCCTCAGTAGGAGTGAACTGATCCTGCATAAGACAAACTCTTAAAATCAGACCCATGTGCCTGGTCCTACACAGCATATTACTGAGCTTTTAACACATCATCTTTAAATTTCTGCCTCRAGATATTTCGGGGCAGTTCATTGTAGCTGCCAGCACAAAGGGTCTCAAAATTACTGTATTGTAGAGGACAGAAAAATGTTTAGTAACATAACCTCTCCTTAAAAGGAAAGAAACAAACCYGCAACAAAAGACTTCATAAATTCTCACTATTGCTTTTATAACCACCAATCTTGCTTTAAGGTGGGCAACACTGAATGGTCACTAACAGAGAACCATTCTCAGCTGCCACCAGGGTCCCTCTGTGGGTACCTTGGAGAGGGAATGGTCCCGTGGCTCCCTTCTGGGGATGCAGGTCAGAGCCCTGTGCCACCAGCTGCATGCCCCTCTCTCTCCTCCCGTCTTCAGGGACCATGGGCAGACATTGTGCAGCAGCATCCCATCACTGCCCAGTGCACCATCCTCTGCAGTGATGCTCCCTGAGCTTCGCAGCCACAGACAACCCAGAAGTCTTGGCTCCAGAAGAAATTACCACAAGCCCTGGTTTCCATCCCTCAATACTAAAAAACCCCAGCCTCAACACTCTGATCCAAAGAGCAGCTTAACTTGAACACTGGTATCTGAACAGAGCACTCCCCRATCCCAAGGGAGCGTCATTCAGCTCCTGGAGCCCCAAACCCCGGCACCATCCTGGGGTGGGGAGGGGACAGTTTTGGCATGGAGGCCCGGCTGGAAGATGCACCCCAACCCACAGCCCCTGTGTCACCGCTGCTGGCTGACGAGATAGATGGATTTGACTGAAGGTAGCCAAACTGTCACTCAGGAGGTGCCCCCTCGGTACTCTTCTGGCTGGATCTACTGAAGGATGGGCTCGCCTGAGCCCCTCCTGTCAGGGATTTCAAAGGGAACAAGCAGCTGAGTGGGGATCTGACAGCTCGGCCGAATTAGGGCTATTTGCATGCTAATTTCTACCGTGCTTAACTCACTGGCAGACCTAGAGCGAGAGGCAGCCTCTGCATGTTTGGAACAATGCTTGACTGATCTAGCTGCGTTAACGAGCAAATTATGGTAATTTTGTTATTACAAATGCATAGAAATTTCCAAAGAGTAGAGCAATACAATATGTTTTCTCTCCTCCTCCTCACCCCTAAATACAGACCTCTTTGTTTATACACACTTCACCTTGCTTACTTATGTTTAGATATGCACGATGTCTTACCTCGACAGGAGGYGGCAGAAGTTACGGACAGAGCACAGAGGGCCAGCAAAGCAGAGTGGTCTGCCTTTGCCATGTGTGGGACACTGGGGACCACATCCTCAGCTGGAGTAAAGAGCAGAGAGCCTAACTGACCCCAGGTGAGGATTGCTCTACAAGGGGAAAGGGGATCAGTAGATCCAAAGGCTGTAGGCTTTCCAGCATTTCATCTTCCTGCCCTCTTCAGCATAATTTCTAAGTTAATTCAATGAAATAATATTTGACAACATCATATTGAAAACAATATAMATTTTATCTATATTCTGTGCAAGCACAGTAATTACATTCCTGACAGATGAGAACCAAAARGTTTCTCTAGACTTCCAAGGTTCTGGCAGACCCTCATGCAAAATGTATACAAGCAGAGTATAAACATATACCATTTACCTGACTGTTTCATTATTAATTAAGAGAATAATTTGTCAGCTGGTATGCAATTTGCCCCAAGATATTTGTGACGGCACATCACATAGTCCATCATAGGTGATGAAACTTCTCTGGGATTTCTCTCCCAAGACTACAAAAGGTGGGGAGACACTTCTATTCTATGGAATAGCTCAGACTTCGGGAAAAATGCAAAAAGTTGCTTAACCAGAGAAAGCCACATCAGCACTTCTGCCCTTTGGGAGCAGGCCTTCTGACTGTGGCATTGAAGCCTTGGATATTTTTGAGAGCATCTGCAGGGCTGAAGTTGTCTTAGGGGTGCACCAGTGGACATGTGGGTTTGGGTTTGAGCTGCATGACCTGTCAAAAAGGTGCAGGTGGCTATAACCCAAACACACATACCTACCCCAGTCACAACAACAGCATGGAGCAGGTGGAAACAATGGCACACTTGGGCGTCACTTCCAAGCTCTGAGGAGGTAACGTGCAAACTTTCTGCTTCAGCAAAGAATTGTTAAGGTTTATTCCTCATTTGCTTTAGGTCCATCTAACATAAGGGGCCAGAATCTCCTTTTACTCTCACTGTCCAGAACAATGTCAGTGTTCAAGTAACCAAACAGTTCCAGCATTGTGCTGGACAACAGAAGAGGACCTGGTTCTCTGATGCCCTCTGACATCCCACATACTGCAATTTGGTTCTCTGCCCCTGGTTTTAGGCATTTTATCTCTCGGCTGCTTCTCATTTATTTCCTAAGTATTGTCACGAGATTACAACATGCTGTTGCCAAYCTTTGGCAAAGGTAAAGCCAGAAAAAAAATAACTAAAAAAAACATAGTTTCAAAAACCCTAAAAATAGTTTAAAAATAACTAAAAAAACTATGAATAAAGTCTTCAGTGTGCCAATGGATCCAAATTCCATCAGTCTCTACAGACTGGATCCTGATAGTCCCACTCATCCAAATGTCTGTCCAGGACACAAGGCTGGCATTCTGGCCCCCTGCACCCCTTGCTGCAGGCGGGGTGCCAGTGGACTGAGGAAGGATATTATCCCTTGCAGACTCAGTATGAGGAATAGCCCAAACAGAAAGAAGTCAACACAGCCTTACTGCTCCTCAGCCTCAATACCTGCCAGCCACAATTAAAAAATGCATTTGAAAGCCACGTGTTTTGTTTGCAACATCATCTCCTTCCCCTTCACACATTAGAATAAGCATCTTCTCCTAGATAAAAGATTGCTAATGACAGCATTGCTATTTTTTATGCCTTTCTTTTCAAAGCCCAGTTTTGAATGTCAGTGTTTTCAGGTCCCTTTAGTCGGGTAATTGCACATAGACTTCTTATAAASGAAATTCATTTGTTCAGGGTCACTGCATGGTTTTTCATTAAAAACAAATTACCGGTGTTCAGAAAGGACATCTGGGTTTCAAGAGTCCCATTAATGACTATATTCTCAGCATCACTATTCTGGAGAGTCTACCCTTTCCTGTCACCCAGTATGCAGAGCCTGCCAGGAGAGGAGGGGATGGGGTGAACAGCAGCCCTGGGGAGGGGAAAAGGGGTGGCAGAGCAGGGGCTTCAACCCTGGAGTTGTGAAGAAGGAATGGGGGAAGGAGACAGAAACTGAGGGGAAACAGGGGTTGCTGTCCCAGCACTTCTAACTGGGACAAGAYCTGGAATAAGGCTTTAAGCAAGTTATCATGGCTACTTGCATATTACCAGCATCCAGCTCAGCTGCAGCATCATAAGCATGATGGCAAGGGCACACARARGCTGGTGAACACAGGTGTGGTTTGRCCAAACCCCTGTCTCAGCAATGAAATTGCTGCAAGCCCTCTGCCCCAGTGCTGTCAGGACTCAAATGGGACACAGCTTCTGGGATGGGCTGCTTGGAGCAGGCACACATACTGCAGCTCTTGCACCACTCCTCATGTTTCCCCTCTGTACCCTTGCTGATGGCCACCATCTACCCCACACATGGAAGAACACTGACTTTCAGATACATCTTGGGAGAAGACCCATGGACACGAGTAGTGATCTGTGAAGAGAGACCTGAGCCGGTGATGGAAACAAGCTGGTGGCTTGTGAAGCTACAAAGGATCAAGGAAAGACCCCAGGCAAGCAGCACTGGTCCCTGTCAGCATGCCAGCTCCAYTCAGCAGGGCAGCAGAGCCCATGAAGGAGGACTAATAGCACTGGAGAGAAAGCCCAGCCTTCCAGAGGTGAGGGAGGCAWGGCAATTGCATGGTCTCTGTGACCAGCCAACAGCTGCTTCACAAGCTGTGCTTCRATTCAAACACTTCACCTCAGGAAAGAGCTCTGAGGCCCCCACACTGGCCACAGAGTAAACCCCCTGGAAATATTGCATTTCCTAGTGTGCACCCAGRTTGCTTCGGCTGAGCTCCCAAAGTGAGGTCTGAGGCAGTAAAAGGAGCAGAGGAGGCAGAAACTGCAAGCAGAAGACAGCACCATCTCCATCCAAAGAAGAAAACAGCCCCAGGACCATATCTCTGTAATGGAGCGAGCACTGGAGGTGGCACAAGGCTTCARGGTGTAAGTACCTGACCAGGTGGAGAAGATGCAGTTTGCTCCAGCCTGCTCTTRCCCAGAGATTTTCCTCCAGAAAGGAAAAGCTGCTGGGAAAACACTGCTCCATGTTTCCAAAGCAATAGCACCTTAGGGGCACAGTCATAGCGTGTACAATTAGTAACAACAGTACCAAATTATTGGGGATAATTTCTGCATACAGCATCTTAGTAACCTGTGGGATCCTGTGCCCCAAGATGATGCTGAGGGCATGAATCTAGTAGGAACCAACAGTGGATTAAAGCTTTAGACAGARAATGAAAATACACAGAGAGCTGCACTAGACAAAAGGAACATTTACAAGGAATATAAACTTCCATGTTCAAGGCATCAGCCACCAGAAAATGAGGGTTAAAGAGAAGTGTTCATTCTGTGCAAGCTGCTCCAGGCACTTCTATGTCCCCTTGCCCAGGTGAGATTGCTGGCTGTTCCTGGGATCCTGTGGCTCCCCATGACATACCACATGATAGAGCCAATGCTGATGCTTGCTCCCAGCATGTCCAGGAATAGCAATAGTCACCAATCTTATGTTGGATCTACCCACCTTCCTCCTGTCATTAATAGTGTCCCAGAGGAAAAAGTGAGTCAGGCATGGGGCATGGAGCACAGGCAAACAGGATGCCAAGCCAGGGGCTGGAAGAAGATTCCACTGGACTGCTGCAGAGTGAGACCACGGTCACAGGATGGAAGAGGAATGTGCAAAGTGATTTTTCCCAGTCTCTGGGTAGACATTAGGATCTTCCCTATGACAGAAAAGATGTCTATAGGGCTCCCTCCWGCCTCAAAGTGGGATTCATGGCTCAGTCATTTAAGGGTAACTAGAGCAGAAGTGTCTCTTCCGTGTGGACTGCTGGCACCACTCCTTTACAGAGAGGGGCCTGATCTCCATCTGTAAACAGCTTCCTGACTCCATCCCTACTCACAGTTTAAGGCAGAAACACACGAATTTCTGCAGCACATTTCCAGCAGTGCCTCAGTTGAAACACTGAGTCARGGAATGGCCAGTCATTTCAGGATGGAAAGGTCTTCAGGAAGTCTCAATACCATTCTCAGTGCAGGATCAGCAATAAGGCCAGGGCAGAATACTCAGGGCTTCACCCACCATGGCCTTGAAAATCCTCAAGCATGGAGACTGCACAACCCCTCAGCAACCTGTTCCACCACTGGGCTCATCTCCTGGGGGAAACATTTGGAGACTTTTGTCATACCCAGTTYCATCTTGCTTGTTTTGAGTTCTATCAGTTATTTATTTGTGTTAAGGGAGCTCAAACCAGAATTATTCCCATTGTGGGTCCATAAGTTCCAAGTYAGGGGGGATAATTTCTTCTCTCCAGCTCCTGCCCAGGACAATGCTGACCATTCTCACAAACAGTGCAGATAACAGACTGATGGTCAGCTCTCAGTCTGCCTCATCCCTCATCCCCTCCAGGAACTGAACAGTCTTCAGCCTGTTTTGTAGCAAAGTGCTCCTTTTCCTGGTGCAGGATCATTTGGTTTGTCCTTGCTGGGTTTCCTGCTCCTCCCCAGCCTATGTGCCCCCACATCACTGCTCTGCTCTAGAGCCTGCTGATAGCATCATGCAGGTTGGCACCCTCGGATCACTTGATAAGATGGGCTCTCTTCTAGTTGTGGATGAAGCTGTGAACCAAGAGGGACCCCCAGCCATACCCTGCAGCTCAATGCGTGGTACCAGCACCCACCTGGAGTGTGCCATTAGGCACTACCTCTGAGCTTGACCACCCAGCCTGTTGTTTTCCACCTACATATACATTTGTCCCCACCGTGGCATTTCACTTGCACCCTGTGACATCAGAGCACTGTGGGTGCTGGCACCTGAGCACAGCTCAGACAGCTCCCCTCCAGTCAATTCTACAGGGTGACAGCCACCAAAAGGCATGGGAAGCTTGCAGGGCCATGGCCTGCAGAGGAAACACATTCATGGGAGCCTCGAACAATGCCAGCTGTCAATCCCTAGAGCTCCAGACTGAAATCAAACCACGTGTTTGCTTGTTTGGTTCCTTCAGAGAAAAGCATTTGAATAGTTTATTCTCTGCCGTAGCAGACAAGCCACATAAAAATGGAAATTCACTGCTGATATGCAAGTCCCTTGTTTTGCAGGAAAGGAAGGAGGAAATGTGAAATTTTGAGCATATGTTTGAACAAGTCGTGGAGATGCAGCAGAAATAGGCTCCTATGTACCTCCTTGCCTATGGGAGAGATAAGGAAGGACCTGGGTCTGGCAGGAGGCAAAAGTGCTCCTGCTAGGATGAGCTGTGATGGGGCTGGAGAAAAGATAAGGACAGAACATGAAGCTGAATCCACACATCTTGCAATTGCAAGAGAGTGTGAAGGTCTCCCGTGTCCCATAGGCAAGCTGCAGACCCCAGTAGGTGTGGTACACCCAGCATGGTAAGGGCTGGGTTTACTCACATCAGCAGGGGCAATGGCAGTAGCAACAAGCATGCAACAAAACACTGCCTATGTGTTATCATGTATACATTTTTCCCATGTCTCTAACCACTTAACTCACACAATTGCTTAATTACAAGCAGAAATTCATGGCTAATGATTAAAAATCTTATCAAGGAAGCACATTTCTAGCAAAGGCTCCAAAAACTAGAACAAGGCAGAGGCAGGTCGTGAGATGAATTCCTGAGAGCCAGCAGAACAAACACATGCCTGTGCTTGGGCATGAGAATTTGGCCATTTTGGAACAAGCAGAGATGTGCCAATGGTAGCAGACTGTGTCTGTCACCTGCCTTACTGTCAGCCCCTCAGGGACTGTGGTGCTTACCCTAGCAAGGCTCTAAAACTGGTCCTGCAAAGGACAGGAGTCAAAGAAGGATTGAGAAGGCATTTTGTATGCTAGTTAGCAAATTCTCACTTAAATGAGACGGAGAACCTACAGGAATTGCAGCTGACCTTCACACTAGCTGGAGCAGAAGGTTGTTATTAAAGGAACCAGTGAGAGGAACAGTGCAGTTATTCAATATAATGGGTCACACAAGCCTATATGTAGTTAAAAATAAAATCTATTACCTGGGAAAATCAGCTCAGATGACTCTACATCACTGAACCTATACTGCACCTCCTCTGGCTGAGCACCATTAAGCCCCACATCCTGCAGCTCTGCCAACCCACCCTAGCAGGTGCTCCCAAAGAARTGGTAACTGCCCAGAAAACACAGGAGTGCTGTTGCCCCACCACTCCTTGCTGCCAGCACCCAGAAGTCACCGTCCTACTCTGAACTGAGTGTGGATCTGCAGCCAACAGTGCTAAAGGATGGCATCAGTGATGTGACATACCTGCAGAACCTGCTCTGCSCACCCCAGGCATCTGCACAACTTCTGCTTCTGCTGCCACATAGGCAAGCAGTAGCCAGCAGCTGGCTCATGTAGCAGTAGCAGCTGCTGGCATTTCTGACTGCAAGGTTCCAAAATGGGAAGGAAATTACAGAAGTAGAGTGTCCTGGGAACAACCTGGTGTCCCCATGAGTCAGGTTTGCATGGAGGAAGTCTGAGGCAGGACATGTCCAGCCCCCAGTGCCAATGGCCTCACTACTGGGGCAGCACAGGGACAGTGCTGGGAGAAACCTGGCGAGTTCGAGCAAAGCCTGAGTCAGGTGAGCAGAGCCTGGCACAGCCCAATAGGGAGCAATCTCCAGGCTCCACAGAAGGGAGGCTGGAGCTCCTTCAGCATCTCAGTGCCAACACTGTGCTTTGGCACTCTGCAGGCTATGCAGCCTCCTGTGCTGGGGAGCCTGGTCCTGCTTCACTCAGGATCACTCCACACCTACCCTTCGGCACTGTGGCTTCTCCCTCAGCACACAACATTTACAGCACACAACATTTCTCTCCTGAAATACTATTTGTTTTCCTTTTACGTTTTCTTTCTCCCCGACTCTGAAGACTCACCAGGCACCATTCCTGTCAGTGCTGGAGCGGAGTAGCTGCCCTGTCCAGCAGGAGGGACGTGTGGAGGGTATCCTGGGAGGGTTGTGCTTGCCAGCTCGCGACCTGAGGAATCAAACCAACAAATCACCACGTGAGCAMTGCGACAAGCAGACATGGTTTTACATCTCCCCAAGCACCCAGAACACAGCCATGCATTTGTCATCACTGCTCTGCGAGGACCAGCATGGGATTTCCAGCCTGGCAGCGAGGGCAGACACAGTTTTGTTTTCTCTATAAGCTGCCACAAAGCTCCAATAAGTGCAAGACTGGAAGGTGAAGAGCAGAGCTCTGCAGGGAGAGGAACACACCCGCCTGAACTCCAGCTGCTCACCCCTACTCCCAAATTCCTCTAAAGCTTAGATTTGTAAAGTCAAAAGCAGTGAAATGGGAAATAACACAGATCTTAATGACATTTTGCCAGAAAACTCCCTAGAAAATCACATGCAAAGGCTGAGACTGTTTGAGATCTAAATACAATGCAGGCACTTGTTTTATCTCTTGTTAAAGAAAAAAAAAGGAGCAAAACCAAGGCATTGAGACATGAAGGTGGTTTAAAATATAGTTTGTCACAGTGCCAGAGGAAGAGTTTAGATTTACAGACACAGCCTGATGCACTGCTCTTTCCTCAGCCACAGAAACATGTGTTTTAGTCAAGTACCCACAGTACTTCCATGGAAATAACCCCACAAAAGCAGGAAGTGGGATGTCTTCCATCTCTCTGCCCCTGGACCAGGGGTCTGGGCTACCCCCTCTTCCTTCACCCTCTCCCAGACACATCTCCTGTCACCTTTGAGGACATGTGTCTGCTGGCAGTGCAAAGACAGGAGGTCAGATATCATGGCTCACAAAGAGCCACAGAAGTGTTTCCTCAGTCATGCCTGGACTCTGCTCCCGTGTGGAGCTTCTGGAACTGTCACCATCCCTTCATGCTGCCACAGTGAGATTTTGGGTCAACCACTGTCATCTGTGGCCACAAGAGACCAGAAGAAAGGGATGCTCCTGTGATCTCATCAGGCAGGATCCATCCCTCACCCCAGAGGAAATCCTGGAGCTCACTCATGGTCTTCTGGGCTCCCATGGCATCCTTGGGCAGAGCACTTAGCCAAGGACAAGTTGCTTTCAAGACACACACAGGTGCCTGGTAGCAGTGACCCTGCAGCACCGTGGCTTGCTCAGCCGCTGGACGTAGGCTCTGCAATCCACTCCCAGTGTGAGCATCACCCACACAGGCACCACTTCAGTTCTCAGACCTGCCCCTTAGACCAGCCCCTGCTGGCTCTGCCACCACCTCTGCCAGCCTGCCAAGTGGCTCCTTCAAGGCCAGGGGAAAACAAGGSATCCCTCAGACCCACAGCACAGCTCAGAGGCAATGGCTATGCATGAGAGGCTATCTCTGAAAAGCTGAGTGTGCACCTCAGTTAAGAGAAAGGGACTCTGGGCTGCATGAAGCACTTGGCCCTTCCATTCTTCCAACCTCTACAGGACAGGGACCATCTGGCACCAGTCAGCCCCAAGATCCTGTTGGCCCAAAACAGCTCATTAGCAAAAATCAAGTTCCTTCCTTAAAAGGTAGCGTTTGGATCAGCAAAAGTTATGTGACTTTGTTGATTTTAGCACTACTGACAAGAAAAAAAAAGGACAGGTTCTCTTTTTTCACATTGTGCTCTGTAGGCAATTGTTTTTAAGAAAGTGAACTTTTTTCAGGTCTCCAGAGCTTGGAGAGATTGAAACMGAACATTTTTACAAAAGCCAAAACACTTCCTTTTAAAGTTTTTTGGTTGGTTATTTTTTTTTTTTTTGGTACAGATTTTGAGCCCTAATTTCATTTTGATCTAAAAATAAAACTTAAAAATCTCATTTTTTTAATATATTTAAAGAAATGAGACTTCATCTGATGAGACACGAGACAGGTACACAAGTAATTGCAAATTGTGGGTCACAATCTCTGGGTCACAGCCACAAAGATTGCCTCCCCCTACCCTCAGATGAAGGGGTACATGCCAAAACTAGCATCGCTGAAGTGATCTCTTAGCACATGCCCCACTTTCCTCCACACTCKGTATCTGCAAATCAGGATGCAAGCTGTTCCTCTCAGGCCCTTCCTACAGAATATTTATGGTGCATTCACATCCTAAAAGAATTTAAGGTTCAAAACAATTGATTGATTTGTTCTCCAGTGCTAGGGAGAAGTCACGTCCCTTACGGAAGGGCATAATGAATTCTAATTATTCAATGCAGGCAGAAAAGGGTTATTATGGTTATTTTAGATTAAAATGTTCTCCCCTCATCACTGCCCTGCTTCCTTCTCTCCCACACAAAATTAAATGCTTTATGTCACCTCTACAGTCTGGAGAATACAAAAGTATCTGCAGTCTACATAAAGTCAGTCTCAGAAGCTAAGTTCACGGCCAGAGCTAGCAGGGACTCAGCTAACAGCTGTCCCTAATGCAGATGAACATTCCACAGGCTGACTACTAGGAGCCCTCTGGAGACCCAGAGGGAAAACAGGGCTCCTCCCTTCCTTGGTTGCATGGTGTCACTACAGAATGGCACAGCACGTCTGCTCCCAAAGGTGCCTTCACCTGTGGGCAAGCTCCCCCTCCCAAACTGCCCCACACTGACTACACCCCTCTCCTCACTTTCCACAGATATCATAAAAACCTTGACATTTACTTCGGTATTTTGAAATATTACAAATAATTCACTTTCTCCAAACCACTGCCACACGCAGAATGACCAGGATCACTGTCYAGGGTACTGAGCAACATAACCATCACAAACAACAGTATAACAAGTAGGACCTCTGCTCCTCAGTCAATACAGAAATATCACCCATGATCTATTCCACAGGTTTGGGCTGGTTTCCATTACATCCCATTTCCAAATGAAATGTTCTGTCATGTGTCAGCAAACCTTCCTTGTAGGGCTCTCACAGCCAGGTCTCAGGTGGACCCTGAGTGGAGGCTGAGGGGGCTGACCAAAGGTGACCAAGGGCATAGCTGCAAGTGCTGCAATCCAACCTCATCCTGTCAATTCCATCCAATTTGCTTTCACCAAAAAAGAAGACTAGAGCCATCCCATTCTCTACYAGATTTTCCCCCCGTGCTGGCAAGCTTCAACTGCACTAAAACAATTGATTTAAGAGAAAAACACTAATCCACCTAGTATAAAGAGAGATTAGGAAGCAGCCTCTGCTCCAGGCTGTTCTGCCTTTCTTATACAGGCAAAGCACTGAAGAGGAAATGAYTATCTGCATTTTTGCAGTGGGCCACACAGACATAGGAACCTAGGTCTCTTCAAGACATATTTTTTCCTGAATGTCTTTGTCCRGTGCAGAGTTAAAGATGGGGCAGAAGTATCTTTGGGCAGAGCTGCCTCCTTGCCTTGCTGTGCTGGTYTTGTGCAGGACAGAGCAGCTCAGCTGCCAGCTCCAGCCTATAGAGAAYCTCAACTAGAGCAGAGCCTAGCAGGATTTTCCAAGGTAACCAACAATCTTTTTCCAGCAACCTCTGCCAACAATTTTAAGCTCCAAGTACRGAAATACCTTTCGGAGTCTTTCCTACAGTAGCCTCCCCATGGAGAGGCTGGTAGCCCCAGCAGCATTGGTACCTTCAGTGGTATCTGGTGACCTGAAACTGGCACACCTCCATGACAGGAGGAGCACACAGCAGCTCTAGTGCCCATTCTGCCTGGACTCTGCAATCTCCTTTACTGCATCACCTCCTCCAGACTGCTTCACCAGGCTCCTTCAGGTCCCGGTGAACATCTCCAAGGCAATGCTGACCCAACACTCATCTGATTTCCAGAAAGAAAATGTCTTAGGGGGYGCACAAGTGTTGTCATTGTGGAGAGTGGAGCAAACACCTCTGCTATGGACACGCCTGCACATGTCAAAGGCTTTGCACACAGAAGATAGTCAACAAATGTCCATCCCTCCATTCACTAGGAGCTGGCAACAGCCACAATGAAAGCAAATTATCATTTTGCAAAGKAAGTGTTAATAAGTAATTTTCTTCCGTAAAAGAAATTTTGCCACCAGCTGCAGGAGAGCTTAGCAGCAGCCCCTGCACAGATGAAGCAAGCAGCCCTTGGGCATCAGCACATGTCCCCGCTGCAGGACAAAAGCACTGGGGCAGAGAGCAGCCTGCAGCAGCAAAGGGCTCTCCTCCCTCCAAACCACAGGGAAAAAAAGGGAGCAGTTTAGAAGCATTCCTCAATCCATCTACCCTCTTTAAAAAAATCAAAAGGCGGCAAAGAGCTTTTCCAAGTGTGTCTTTGTACACTACCTGTCTCTTATACACATCTCATCTACCCTCTTTAAAAAAATCAAAAGGCGGCAAAGAGCTTTTCCAAGTGTGTCTTTGTACACTACTGTGTGTAAACGTGAATCCAATTAACTTCAYATTTAACTACTAATGAAATTATCTCATTTTGCTATCAGCTCAGCTCTCATCCATGGCAGTAATTAACCACTGGGGGTTGTCACTCCCAGACACATGACACAAGGACTCCCCCAAGCTCAGGTGCTTCAAACCCGTGCAGAATTCATTACCCTGACAGTGTGAAAACCCTTCACTTTCAATACCACAGGGCACCAACACATTTTTTTCCCTTTATCTAACAGATTGTCAGTAACAGTATGAAAGAAATGAGCCCACTGGACACGTAATTAATTACAGCAAAGGATACATCAGAAAATGTATGGGGTTCAGGTGGTGGAAGGGGGCTCACAGAGCCCCTTTGCCACTGTCTCACAACCACCAGCAGGGCTGGTGATTTTCCTTTCCAGGATGCACCATGGTCTGCACTGAGGGAAGCCAGGCCTTTGCCCCTGCCCCGTGCTCACAGCAGGTGTGTGACTGCCACCAGCTCAGGAGCATGGTCAAGACTGAGGCAGCACTTTGGGTTAATGGGGTAATGCCACCTCTTCAGAGCCAGAGGTTCAACACCAAGAGGTCAGCAATACTGAGAAAGTCAGTCCAGCAGTGTCGGTGAATGGTCCCACYCTCTTTGCAGGTATCATTACAAGACACCAGACCATGTGAAATGGCCACCAAAGGRAGCACACGTCTGAATTACACAAGGCACCACCCAGCACCACAGTGCTGCACCCAGCAGAGACCAGCACTGCCCTAGGCCCCACCTCAGGCATCCCTGCCCAAACCTGATCCCCCACAGACCTGTCCACAGCACAGATCAGAGTCCTCCCTCCCAGATCCACACAGAGGCTGCTGCCTCACCGGACTCTTGCTGTCTTTCCAGAAAACTATTTTTAAAAARGCAGGTTTGCACTAGGCAAACTGGCAATGAAGAGATGCTACCACACCAGCRCACAGAGTTGTCCAACAAGCTGGGCAGGTGCTTCCAAGCACCATCCCATTCAATCTGGGGTTCTACAGCCCCTTGCCTGGCAGCCTCTGTGTGCAAGGAATCCTTATGCTGGCTTTGTGCAGGGATGCCACAAAGCAGCTGCAGCYAGGCTCCAGCAGAATTGATAAACCACTTCCAGAAGGCCTCCCAGATGGATTAACTTGGCTTTAGACTGTGCTCTCTTCAAAATGACCTTGCATGGTCTCTAAGGCTCCYCAATGTGACGGGGGGAGGACGGCACCCCTGCTGTGGTCATGTTCCTGTCCTGTCACACGGCACCTCCCTCGTCAAGTGCCTTCAGACATCGCTGGCAGAGGAAGGGACCTGCACTGGTGCTGTTCTGCTGCTAGGACCCCAGAGGACTGCTGGCCCCAGGTGCCTGCACATGTTGCTCTCTCTTTGGTGGGCTTTGGCAGCCYTCTTGCCATAGCAGGCACCTGCTACCCCAGATATGAAGAAGCTGTGGTGCCTTACAGGAAGGGATGTCATTGCTTAACAGCAGAAAGAAAAAGTAATTGGCAGRGATACTTTTTGGGTACCACTTCATCTCTGGGCAGCAAGTCCAAATTTCTAGCCCATTTCAGTGAAATTGGTTACCAACACTGACTTTTATTCTGAAAAATCTGGTTTCCACTTATAAAAGCTCTTTTTCTTCTGCTCCATGAAGAACTTGATCATGCTAACCTGCTTGTTTCAACTGTTAGCACAAAGAAAATGTCTTGGTCAAATGCACAACGCTGTCATCACGAAAAGACCTGATGAGTTCCATCAATTGGCTCTCTGTCCCTTTTCCACCAGGGGATGTGTGTGAGTCACCCAGAGTGTGCCCAGGGCAGCAGCATGGGGCATTGCAGTACCCAAACAAGAGAAAAGCCTGTCCTAAAAGAGCTGTCTGGTTTTATCACACACAAAATACTGCTCCACAGCAGCAGCACACTCATTACTGCCTCAGGGTCCAAGGCCACTGAGCACATGCCCCACCATTCAGTCCTGCCTGAAAGTCGCTCGGACT
This sequence comes from Sporophila hypoxantha, assembly GCA_002167245.1. Lineage (NCBI taxonomy): Eukaryota > Metazoa > Chordata > Aves > Passeriformes > Thraupidae > Sporophila > Sporophila hypoxantha. Next base: position 236,100 of record NDFG01000176.1, read on the forward strand.
CTGTATCCCATGGATGCCTGCAGTACAGCATTTCATGCCATTCCACTGGGAAAGGAGYTGTCACCAGCACAGGACTCCAACACACTGAATCGCTGCTGTTAATGAATAACTCCCCTCCTGTGCTCATCTTGCTCTATTTGTGGACATCAAACCAGTGTGGTGTGCTTACCATGATGAGTTACCTCTCACGCACCTAATTAGAGGCAGATAAAACAGTGGTAACATACAGATCACCTGTAATGATTTTGCTGACTCGATTATTCTTCTGACAATTAGCTCTGGCTGCCAAAGCCTCACAGGAATGTCAAAGTCTACTTCCTACAAAGCAGGTAATGTCACAGGTATGACCATGAAATCAATAATGAGGCACAGCTCTTGCAGAGGGCATTCAGGTCAGARGGAACAGCCCTTAAATTAAACATTGATAAGCAGAACACAATTATCCATCATGTTTAAGTGCCTGCGTGAAATTAGCAGCCAGGGAATGGGGGCAGTGGGGGAAAGATTAGTGGAGGAGGTATTGAAATGCGCAGTGTCCACTGTGACTGGGGCTGCAAGGGCTCATGACAGTGGCACTGTAATCTGCTATCACAGCCATAAAACTCAGATTAAGCACGCTGCACGGAAACAGGGGCTGCAGATGTGGGTCTGTTTTTCTCCTCATCTGCAAAGCAGCAGCAAATGTTTACAAGCACTCCAAAGCTGCCTTTCATAGCTGGTGTCTCAGTTATTCTTTCCATTGACCCAATTACACTTTTAAAAGAGAGCCAGGGCAGGTAAAAGAGAAAGGAAGGAAGACCAATGCTGTCTGTCAGAGCAAAAATGCAGTGAGAAAGTACACATGAATACCCCAGTATGTTTTCTCTGTGATTCCTAAGAAGGAGTCCTGGAGCTAGAGAGTGCTCTGCCCTCAGTCCTATCTCCTCTGGACAATCTCTTTTGTGCCACTGCATAAAACTCCTGTTCTGTCTTCTGTGCAGCAACAGAGCTCTTGCACCCTATAAACAACRCAATATTCCAGCTTGTCACATACTTTTTAGGGTTGCTAGGATGAGAAAGTTTTTTCTGCAGATCTGAGATGCACCATCATCCACCTTGATCTCCAAAAACCACCTGGTTCTCTCATCCCTCCTGTAACACATGCAAGGTTAGAATTCCACGGGTTGACCCCTTCATTCAACGCACACACTCCCAATGCATTGGAGGGGGCATCTGRGTGGAAAATAGGGAAAAATACCCCAGGCAGACAACATCTTTGCAAGAACTCACTCTCACGCTAATTCTTGTGTGGCCAACAACTAGCCACACATTAAAATGCACCCGCATAATTTAGCCTTTCCCTGGCCCATGATAAATGACACCTTCAGGCCTTACAAGGTTTCTCTCTGTTGAGCCCAGGTGAGGCTAGCAGGCCCACCAGTAGCTGGGGCAGGGCAAGGGTCTCAGGTGCTCAGAGCTCTGCYTGTGCAGGGCTGTGGGAAAGTGTGGGTATGCATGGGATGCATGGCAGAATGATGGAAACAATCCCACCACATTACATATACACACCACCACAACTTCATCCTATCAAGGGGACACCAAAAGGCAGGGAGGGCAGATGGAGGTGASAGCAAGGGTGATGAGATCTTGTGGGCAGACACGTGGTGGTCTGGATCCATTAAATTCCTTTTGTGAGGCCCTTCCCCTCCCACACCTGCCTGGAGAGCAACAGAGGAGCAGCAGGTCACAGCCAGCACGGGGCATCCTGCAGCAGCTGCAGCAGAACCCTGCAGAAGAAGGTTCTTTGGGGGGGGCTGAGTCTGCCTGGCACAGCCTGCAAATCCCACACAGGTCCATGTCCCTGCACCGCTACTGCATGCCTAAACCTGGGAACTGCTCCCTTACTGAAGAGCACAGCCTCCCAAAGGAGGGGCCAAAGACACACACAGTGAGGGGAGGCGGCACACCACAGAGGCCCTGTCACGTTTGCCTTTGTGCCAGTGCCAAAGAGCTTTAATAATGAAACCTTTGCACTAAGAGACAGAAATGCCCCAACAACTTGAATTGTGTAAACCTGGAGTTTATGCAAGCAGAGAGCTGTTCATTTGCCATTTTAACGCCAAGAAGTTAATGGGTGTGTATTGAAAAAGTTCTGAAGATGCTAGAACATCTGATTTTCCTTTTTAAAAAGAAGTTAAATCTTAATTTCAAGATTAAAATTACTTTGCTTTGTAAAATTTAAGATAGTGAGGACTGATACAAAAGGTGTCAAATACAGCCAAGAAGCGCACACTGCTCTGGGCTGGTTTTACCTTATTTGGTACTTTCTGTTGTTAAACTTTCTTCAGACCTGGATTTCTTTAGGGAGATATTTTGTTTGTCTATTTGTTGGGGGTTTGGTTTTGTTGTTTTTTTTTAATATGAAATAGACCTGAACAAAGTAAAAATCTTGAATATTTTCACAGTTGTTGGATCTGCAAGGCCTTGCCACAGCCAAAAGSATGGACCTTCATGAGCTCAGCAGGGACCCACAGAAAAGGCTACAGAGGCACAAGGACCCAACAGCCTAAGTTTGAATAAACCCCCACTGGTACCTGGTCCAGGGTCCGTCCCTCCACCAGTGTGGCAGAGAAGCACCTTCACAGATATCAAGTTTAAAGTGCAGGGAAAGGCAGCTCATTCTGGCCCTGACAGGATGGGATCTTCTGTTAGTTGAGATCTCAAAGATGAGACTCTGCTTACATAACACTGAAACTGATGGAGGTCTTCAACTGGGTTTCAGGTCTGGTCAAAGTTTCACTCTTCCCATTCTTYTTTCCATGGTTCACAGTGCAAGGCAGGAAGAGCCAAAATTGCAGGCTCTTTTTTATCCTAATTGCAGTTAGGATGTGGGAGCTGCTGAAGCAGTGTGAGGGAAGCCAAGAGAGCTTCCAGAGGTTCTGGAAAAGAAATGGAGCAGTGAATGTGGACTGTACACACAAAGGTGTGTGTAGGACCAAGACACATATGGGCTTGTCCTTCTGCTCTGGTCATTCCACTGGTGCCAGCTATACTGATCTGCAGTTTTCGGTGTTTTAGAAGGGATTCACTGCACACCAAGTGCTCTTCTTGGCAATTTGCATTAGTTTGAAAATGACATCAAGTGTTGCCTACAAAGGCAAAAAAACCCCATGTGTCTACTTATCTGAGAGACCAGTTAGCCTCCTCCTYTCAAACTGACATGTTTAAAGCAGAGAGAAAAGAAATCCCACATAAAAAGATGGGCTTACCATCATGGCAGGTCTTAGCCTACAAAATGTTATATTTTGGTTGAGTGCCATTCATCATGCACTGTAATTCACAAGCAGCAATGAAATAAAACTTTCAAATATAAATAATAAAACCAACCTTAAAGAGTTCACAATTAAATGCAAAAGAAACCAAATTCAAAAGCCAAAATATAAAATAACAATTCCAAACCAAAATACCTCTTCCTGCTAAAATGTAGGAAGTGCCAGTTTGGCTGTTTTTCTGCTGTTGAGAAACATGCTTCTGCATTTCATATCACCTCACATCTTTGGTCTGAACAGCCTTACACACCTCACAACCACTGCCAAATTAAAGAAGGGTTTTTTTTGTTGCCTTATTTCTAAAATGTACTGTAGCCAGCATGCTACATGCAGTGAATGAAAGAAATAGGAGAATTAAACCACGCAATGAAACTGCTTTCTGACGAATAAAGCTATGGAGATTTTAGGCTCCATTTACTCCTCAATCTAATTTTGCCCTCCAATGCACATTATGTCTGAAATGGGATCTCTTGTGGTTTGATCAGTGCTCTTAACGCATGCAGAAGCAACATATTCCCTTTATTGTTGTTTTCCTTCTGCAGCACAGCAATACTTCTAATAAGAGCAGCACAGCAGGCTTGGTGAGACTGTCTCCACAGTAATCACTGTGCTGCTGGAAAGATGCAGGATGACCAAGAGGATCAGCAGCATGAAAAGTTTGTGGTCTGGGGGATACCTGTTCATGTAAATACACAGCTAGAAGCTAAACACCCCAGAAAAATCAGTAGGGGGACTGAGTTACCAAGAGATATTTAAATAAAACATTTTCCCTTTTTTTCTTTTCCACTGCTTGGATTTTTACAAATGCCCAGAAGATGTCTTCTAGCTTCTCTTTGCAATCAAGAAGACTAGAAGGAAACTTCCATCAGTATGTCAAGAACTATGAACTCCTCTCACTGTAACAGGACTCCAGACAAGTCCTTGAGGTACAACCAAACAGTAGGACCRGTAGTGTGAAAAGTAGCATTGTTAGCATTTCACTGTGGTGGCATGGATGCTTCCAAAAATGAATGGATATGTATGGCATGTATGGGGAGATGTGGCTGGCCTCCAACCTCTGCCTCATCACGAAAGGGAAATCCAGACTTTTGCCAACCCCACATGTTCAGCCCATTTAACAAACATTTAACAGTTACAAAAAGGGACATGCCAGCCCTGAGGAGTGGTCCTGCACATTACTGGGGTCCACAGCCTTGGCTCAGGCTGGTGGCTGCCCTGGGAACAGAGACAGTGCTCCCAAGGGAGGGCCTCCTTCCACAGGGCTCAGYTCTTCAGGATTCATCCCACAGACCTGCTAAAAGACCGTGCTGTCCATAGATAGCTCAGAGGGCTCATACCAGACCGTGCAGTCACCTCTGGGACCTTCCCAGGCACTGGGAAAGTGTGCAAGGAAAAATGGAGATGGCCTCTGAAGCACCAGATGCCACCATGGCCACTTCATGAAGGGCACTGAGAATGCTGATGACCTGATATCCCACCCACCATGAGTGGGGCTGCCACTACCTGTGCTGTGCTGTGACTGCTGTGATATGAACTGCATCAAAAGGTCCTACAGTACAGGTGCTGCTTCAGAGCATCTGTATTACTAATTATATTATATGATTGATATGATATGATATGATATGATATGATATGATATGATATGATATGATATGATATGATATGATATGATATGATGATATGATATGACATGATATGATGATATGATACATTATGTCATATCAGGAGGGGCAGGGCAGCCCACCTCCTCCTCCCAGCCTGGCAGCTGGGGTGACACTGCACCCAGGCCTGAGAACTGCACAGGGTGGCCTGGAGAGGGTGCTATCTGGGCAAGCCTTCAGGCTGCAGAGCCCCGGGTCCCTGCRGTGTCCTGGTGGGCTGGCATGATCCCCAGCTTCATGATTCCCAGCCACGTGTGGGAAAGCAGGTAAGCTGATCCAGCCAAGCAACCAGGAAAGAGGGGAGGACATGGCTTTCCAGGGACCTTTTAAGGACAGCACTGACATCCAGAGAGCTTTTGGGAGCATCAAGAGCAGAAGGAGAAGCCCAGACAGCACGCAACCCTGCCTCAGTGGGAATCCCTTTGGTCCCAGGCCCCACCCTTGCACGCCTTGCCAACACCCAAGGACTGATGATGCTCTGGCAGATCACATCCCTGCTCAGGACCGTGGTGTGTCCAGCCAGGCTCAGTGCAGTGCTGCTGTGCCAGGAGTGCCAATGCTCAGCCAGATGCCAGGCAACCCGGGGCTTCACTGTCCTACCTGCTCCTATGCAGACAGGCACCTGCCCGTGCAGGTGAGCCCTGTCAATGCTGACGTGGGTGAACAGGACCCAGCAGCCTGCTGGTGCATCCAGAAACGGGAAGACATGAGTATATTGACAACTGGCTATTCAGCTTGCTACGTAAGCACAGAGGAAAAGAAAATCCAACAGCTTCCACCAATCTGTTTTGCAGTGACATGAAACCATTAAACCCATGCTGAAATTTTTCATCTCACAAAGATCAATATTTATGATCTGCATCTGGAATTCATCTGAGATGGAGGCATTTCCAATCCAAGCATCATTGCTAATGTCATGAGTGTTTTTCTACTCCTCAGAGAACAAATATGTACACCCTCAGTTTTTACATCTTAATTAGGGTTCAATAAAGTCCAAGTCAACAACCTATATGCTATTTTTCTGCTATTTAATGTGGGTTTTTTTAAATCCTGGAATAAGATAAAAATCTGAGATCTGGCACTTTACCTGGATTCTGTGATGGAAATAGTGAAGCTATGGAAATGTTGACACACTGGGGGTTTCAGTATTTTCCACCAAATATTCTCAGTTGTCAAGTTTGAAATGTTTTACTCTGTTTAGCTGAAGGAACCTGAAACATCTCATTTGAAATCACTTWGAGACAAAATTGCACTTTTCATCTGCCCCATCAAGCAGCAGAACCAAATTAGTATTTCCAAGTCCCATCTCTTTCCCAGCTTTCTAGTGGGTAGATAGCATCTCATAACATAGGGAGATATGTATCTCAGCTGATGCACCATGTAGTTAAAAAATAACAAATGTGTGGATTACTTTATGGGAAGCATCCTCCAGTGAGTTCAGGCCAGAGAACAGAAGGGATTGTGGAAAGGCATCTTGCTCCAAGCCCCGTGTGATATTTCCCTTCTGCCACATTCCAGTAGGACTGAAGCCATCCATGAGGGCCAGCACCAGGGTGGGGATGCTGTAGGGATGCCCAGGACCATGGGACATCTCCAGACCTGGGGGCCGTGCAGCCTGCCTTGTCTGGGTGAGACACCTGGGGCTTGCTTGATCCTCAGCCATTACCCTTCAAGTGGGAACTCCCACTCACATTTTGGCCTGCCTGCTCCTCAGCTGAAGACAGCGACCATGGACAAAAACAGGATAGGAGAGTGGCCAGAGGGGGTCCCTGGCCAACAGTGGCCATCGTGGTGTCAGGATTTATAACTGTATTAAATGGCATGACAGTTGGCCACAATAAATCAGCTTCCCTTCTTTCCAAATCACAGACAATAAAAGGTTTGGCAGTGAAAGTAATTCATCATCATAAAGACTTGAGACATTCCAGCCTTCAATTTCACTCACATTCTCAATACACCAGAGAGGAGTGTCAGAGTTTTAGGGGAGAAGAAAGACYGGGAGAGAAGAAAGGGGYAAATAATTAAAAGAAAACATGAAGAAAGATTGGGCAGGAATAATTAGAAAGGTCAGAGAAAGGAATACATTCAGGACAGCACTTTGGATGATGGGGCAGAGCTGTTCTGTTCTCTGCAGGGTGTATGTGATGCTGAGCAAAGCTGATGTGCCCCTACCACTCCTATGGGTCCACGGGGAGGAGAGGCTGGGACAGTGTCCCAGAGGGATAGCCAAATTTCACACTCACTCCAGAGGGATAGCCAAATCTCACACTCACTCCCTCCTCTGCCAGCCCTGTGGTGCCACCGCTGATCCCTGCTGCCTACAGCCTCTTTATGCCACTTAGTGGGGACAGCGGAATGAAGGAGATGACAGCACTGGTGCTGGTGGAGCACCCTGCCCACAACCATGGCAGGGCATTCTCCTGCATGAGGATGCAAATTCACTCTGTATCCACCCAGCAGGAGGGACCTTCCCTGCTGCACCAGAGGCCAGCTGCAGCCAGAAGAGCTCAGAGCAGCCACCACAGAAGGGGAGCACTTTGCTGAGGGTCTGCAGGCAGTGTCTGGCAGAGGAAAGCACAGAAGTAACTTGTGGTCTACAAGTGACACGATGCTCAGGAGCAGTGGCCTTCCATCTCTCCAAGGGGTCAGGTACAGGGGATAGACACTCCTGTCTACCACATGCTGGTCAGGGCAGGGAGGCAACGTCACACAGAGCACCACAGAGCTGCTTTATGCATGTCACAGTAGGGCCCAATGATATCCTAGTCATATGTTAAGAACTTAAGATCATGTCTCATGAAAACCTGAATTAAAATCAAAACTTGAAGGTAGTGAAGTCCCCAGAAGAGATAGATAAAATCTGTCTCCTGAGTTAGGAGGATGCACTCATGGATGAGTGGAAGGCCACAGCAGCTGTACCTCTTTTGGTCAAAAATTTGACTGCAGAATGAACACTGGTCTCTCTAGAGTGGACAAAGCCATTGGGATGCTCTGYGGCAGGACATAGGGATTCATGGAGCACCTCCTGGTATGGCCTCAGCAGCTGCAGGTGAAGACACACAAAGCAGAAGTGTGCTCTGCAATCATGTACTGCATGCTCATGCACCAGGTGTGATGTATGTCCCGTGTGCCTCTGTTACTGCCAGTGTTCCCTTATTCCTACCATGACCATCCCRAGTGCAGCCCCACAGGGAGAGATGCACAATGCTCTGCAGAGAACTCAGGGGCCAGATGCAGCTTGGTCATCCAGGCTAGGCTGGGCAATGCCCTGGCTCCACAAGATTCATAGTTTGTGATTCAGTGTCTATGCCAGACAGCTTGGCTGTCTCTGCATCAGCATGGGGGTGCAGCTGGACCTGGATGCATTTGGAACTGCCTTTACTGGCTAGCATACACAGCTCAGGCAACAGAGGACACAATTTTTCTACACTGTGAACAGCTACCAGACCTGTTCAAGGCTACACCAAGGCCTGGGAATAGCTTGTGTCCATGTGCCATACAACTATATTAGCAAGGACAAAAGGAGCAAAAACAAGGCCTCTGTTTAGCAATGAACACCTGATTTGCTGACAGTCTCATCCACAGCCCCCAGCATCACCCCACCTCTTATGGACCTTGCAATTAGTGCAGCTGTAGCAGCAGCTGCTGCCTCCCCACCACATTCCTCCACACACTACATACTCTTGCAGTCTTTAAGTCCCAGTGGTCAAGGACCATCCTTCCCCCAGGAGGATGCTAACATTTGGGGAGACCACAAGGTCTGGACCCAAAAGTGCCAGAGATGAAGCCAGCTGGGGAGGGGATAACCCACACATCCCTCTTTAGAGGGGTACTGCTGGTATATGAGCCTTTTTCAGAAGTTAGTGTTCAAAAAAGGTATAATGTCATCACAGGGCTCTGCTCAAGAATTTCAGATTGCTGTAACGAATGTACAGTGAAAAGAAGGAAAATTCCAGAGGGACCTCAACACTCCTTTCACTCTCTTTACTGAATTTACTTCTGAGCCACATCTGTGTGAAAATCCCAAGCCAGGTGTCAAGTCTGTAGCAGCACAGGCAGTCCCCATCCCTGCTGATTCTTGTGGGATTTCCACAAGTGATACTCCTCACTGCTGGTAAATGTGCCAATTCTATCAAGCAGCTCAAAGCCAGGCAACTTGTATTTTGATGAAGCACCAGTGACATTTTTCTTTTTTTCTACTTCATTTTTCTTTTTGAGTATTTTTTTAATACAGTTCAACATTTTTAGGAGAAATTATACAAAACCCAAAATTCACACKTTTTTTGCCTTAATGTAACATGAAATCCTAAAGAAACAATGGTTCATTGCAAAAAAACCCCAAAACAAAACAAACAAAACAAACAAACAAAACAAAACAAAAAAAAACCCCGTAGGCATATAAAATCTCTATTCTTGGCTAACACAGTGTTTTCCAGGGACAGAACTACAGGAAGAGCTCTTTCAAAGAATAGAGAATGTAAGCAAGAACTTTCCTCAKAAAATACACTGCAGCATTATTAAAACATGACTTCAAACATTTTACACTTTGCAGTTTTTCTTCCTTGAGTCATCTTAACTTTCACATAGATTTCTCCCAGATTTCTCCTAGATTAAAAAAATTAAATCATGCTCACACCTTCCTAATGGTAGGAAGGTGTGAGGACCCTAGATTAAAAAAATTAAATCATGCTCACACCTTCCTAATGGTAGGAAGGTGTGAGGACACAGCAGACAGCAGGTATCCTCCTGGCACACTCTCCATTGCTCCAGGGTGCACAAAAACCCACAATTGTCTCTTCTATGATTTCCCCTACTCACTTCCCAAAACTACTGGTCTGATAACTCACAGTCAATTCACTGCAAACACATAATCTCTCTCTAACTGGTCTGATATCATTTAAGAATTAATTCCTATTAGGCAAATAAAGGCCACATATCATCAGTGGCAGAACAGAACTGTTTACATCAGAAAAGCTCTCTAGGATCACRGAGTCCAGCCATTCCCCAGCAGTGCTGAGGGCACCAATAGCCCATGTTTCCAAGTCCACATCCACATGGCTTATAAATCTTTCCAGGGATGGCACTCCACCACTGTCCTGGGCAGCCTGTGCAGGGATGAACAGCCCTTTCACTGAAGAAGTTTTCCCCACATCTGGTGTAAGCCTGCCCCAGCATACCTTGAGACCGTGTTCTCTTGTCTTGTTCTTGTTCCCTGGAGGCAGATCCTGACTCTGACCTGGCCCCACCCTCCAGGCAGGAGGCTGCAGAGACACAGAAGGTCCCCCCAYGTCTCCTTTTCTCCAGTATGAGCCCCTTAGCTCCCTCACCACACCTAACAACACTCGAGTGCCAGACCCTTCCCGGCTCCATTCATTGTCACTGGACACATTCCAGCACCTCAGTYTCTTTCAGAGGTCTTCAACAGCTGCCATCAAAACAATTACCTTGTCCTAGAAACAACTTCTGCAGCCTCACTCAGATTGCCACTAGATTTTATTGTTGTGGTGTGCAGAAGCACAGATGTCAATGCATCCTGCTACTCACCTGGAAATATCATTTTGGTGGCATGCACAGAAACTCTTAAATGTTTTSTTATTGTTGTGGGCCAAAAGAAAAAGCAATTCAGGAAGCATTTAAGCTAATGAGAATGCTTTCCTTTCCTTTCTTTATTTTCTTTTTTTTTTTTAATTATTTCCAAATTAGAGATCTACAACAGATTTCAGCATTTATCTGGAAGTGAGAAATTCTACCTGTCAGCTGAACTAGCCATTGTAAAAGCTGCCAGCCAGCCCTGAGCACCTGAACCCCCCCAGCTGCCATGGGGTGGGTGGCACAGCTGCGTGTGAGCATCCCCAGGACCCAGACACCAGCATGAGACACTGTGCATGAAGCCTGCAGAGCACTTCCCACCCACCAATATGGAGCTGGCTTGACATCCTTTTTTTTTCAGGGTGCTTCAGCCCGCTGTGAGCACAAGATGAGGCTGCTCAGCATGCCTGCAGAACAAGCCCTAGGCCTGCCACAATAAGGACCACCACAAAGGCWCCAGAACCCTCTTGTCTTAATCCTCCTGCTGTAGCTGCTCAATTTAAAATTGCATTTATTATCCATACCACAGTGGTATTTGGGGCAGGGGGAAACAGATTTAATTAATTAGACATTGCAAAATCCTTAAGTAAAAGATGCTATGTAAATGCAAATTGTTATTATACATGCTTTGCACCAAAATATGTTTACCATAGTTAAATTCAACATTTAAATCCACAGCCAAACTCCCAACAGAGTCAGACTGTACATCATCAAAAGAGGCAGTTAATAGCCTGGGTCTTAGTGGGGTACAAGTGCCCTCGTTTGCTTTCTCAAATGCACTTCTTCTTTAATAGCAAGATAAGAATTCATAAAAATGGAAAAACTCAACAGTGTCGCAGTTAGACTCTGTCTTCTCATTAAAAATTACACTTTTGTTTTTCAGATCAGCTGCTTTACACAGGAGTTTATGTGGRCTTTTCTCAAGTCTTTAACATGGCAGATCCTATTGTGAGTGAGGAATAGATTATTGGGAAATGCATCTGCACTTTTATCTATTAAATGTAGAAACTAAGCTGTAACTCTTAGCATAACTCCTCACTATAAACCATCCATCTACCAACGCCAATCTGCACTTCAAAACAGTGCTGCAAAGTTAAAGTACAATTCTGTGATTATGTTCCATGTTTAAACAAGATCAACATTTCCAGGTAGGGACAGGTTATATGACCTGTATATAGCCTCAGAAGAAGACTTTTTATTGTTATTACAACTAGGCAACAACAACAACAAAAAACACCAAAGCATTTTTCCAGAAGAAAAATGTAGTATTAACAAACTCAATTTTTTTTTTTTACTTTCTTCAAAACTGTGCTAATTTGAGGATAGGGACAGGYGGGGAGGAAAAAAAGAAGGAAAGAAGGAGTTGTGGAAAAGTTACATTACTCTTATTTCAGAGAGTTGGAACAGGAAGTTCAAATTGAAATAACTTTTCTTTGAAAAAAAAAATTTAATCTTAAATCAAAATAATACAATTCCTTTCAGTCAGGTGGTGAAAGCACAACTATAAAACTGCTGCTGACTACCAGCTGGATAACAATTCTCCCCAGTATCTTCAGGTGACCCTTCTTTCTCTCTCCAGGGCAGGTCCATCCCACCTGTGCAGGTCCAGTTTAAACTAAGCACTCCTCCTTCCCTCAATAGCATTGGAAAGAAACAGGCACATTCTGATGAGAATCCCCAACTTTATATGCAGAAATTCTTTGGACAAGTCACCTTCTGCAGGTGTTTTCTTCTTTCCACCTGGAGCTCTTGCTACAGGGATGACCAACCACAGACTTCCTAAATGGTGAGACATCAGCAAAGACAGTCCAGTGCTGTGCCACTGTGAGAATCAAATAGATGCAGATGACCAAGGGAGCCAGAATCCACAGCTAAAGTGTKAAAAGTAGATTTATTCCATCACCATGCTGGCACTGCAGGGACAAATACACTGCTAGCTTTCATCTTAGCAGAGACAAAAAGTGTGTGGGCTGTTCCCACCCTCACATATCAACAGGCCTGTGTAACACTTCACACCAGTGTGAATTTCCTCTGTGCTTTTATGATCTCTGCTTTTTTCTCTCTCCCAAGACAGGGAGCTCAAAAATGTCTGAGAGAGGGTCTTCAAATCTCTYTAAACATCTATGTTATCTCTACACAGAAATTCTACTTCTCAGAAAAGACAGAGTATAAAGGATAGAGYATAATTTATGTTTTCCCACACTGTTATTCTCCAGACCTTGGCATTCCAGTTGCAAAGCCACCTAAATTATCATCCTCCTCAACAGATCTTCTTTTTACAACACTTTTGTCCCAGTCACTCTTAAAATACAAAGTAGTACCTGCTACTTGTTTAACAGACAAATAGTGTTTTCTAATGAAACCAGYTTTCTCATTGTGGTCAGCAAGATCTGGATTTAGACCTGAATTCATGATAATAAACAACCTACAACTGCTGAGTCAGCTAGATAGGAGATTCTTAGGTTCATTCTTTTTGACTACAGTAATGTACAAATTAAAATAAACATCCCCTTTCTCCCCCAGAAACTGCCACCAGCAGATTWCACAATGCTTTTCCCATCATTATTAAGGCATATTTTTACTTCTTGTTAATGAACTACTAACCCTGTATCACACTTTTGCACCTCTAAAATAATAGCAGTCTTCACTGTAAACWTCAGGTGTGCATGAAAGAAAGAAAAGGTCTGTTTCAATATGTARTCCTCAAAGGCATCTATTCGGACCTTTTTTTGCCCCTAAATGTCACATTATTGTTTCAACCGGACACAAAAAATACGTAGTTGTCTCAGATGCCCATCAAAAATGGTCCATAAAAGGCWGATCAAATACAGCTCGAGACAGAGYAAAAGCATTCCTTCCTTGGCTCCTGCCAGCACTACATTCAGAAAGCAGAGRTAAACTTTAGTCTTAAGCACAGCAAAACTAAAAATTAAAGAGAAGTGGAACTTGGAAAGAGGTTGTGACTTAGTTCTGATGTGGGAATGAGTACGCCAGAATCCAGCTAAGACCAGCACAGAAAGTCAGCCTTTCCTTCTTTTGTGGCCAAGAGTTCAGTCTGTGACCACATTCCTCTCACCTATCCAGACTGGTTAATATACTCTATATATTGGAAATAATTACGCATAAGCCAGACGGGACGTGCCTTGGCTTGTCTGGCCCTTGCTGCTTGACCAAAACAGTGGCACTGTGGTGTTTCACCCAGAGACACCTTTGGCCAGCTGGATGTGTAGTGTTTCACCAGAGACACCTTGGCTGGCTGGGTGTGTGGTGTTTTACCCAGAGACACTTTGGCTGGCTGGGTGTGTGGGGTTTCACCCGCACAGACACCTTTGCCTATTTGGAGTGTGTGGGTTTTACCCCAGAGAACTTTGGCCAGCTTGGATGTGGTGGTGTTTTACCCACAGACACCTTTGGCTGGCTGGTGTGTGAGTGTTTCACCCCAGAGATACTTGGCTGGCTGGATGTGTGGTGTTTTACCCCACAGACACCTTTGCCTATCTGGATGTGTGGTGTTTTACCCCAGAGACACCTTTGGCAATGCTGGATGTGTGGTGTTTTACCCCACAGACACCTTTGGCCAAGCTGGATGCTGCAGCTGAGCAACATGGAGACAAGTGGCAGGCCTGCAGGAGCTCAGGTTTCCCTTGGTGGAGAAGCTTTAAGGCCATGGTGAAGGAAAGGAGTCGGTTCTGATGGAGGGTTTGGATCCAGAGCTTTATRCTGGCCCACAGGCCRCTGAATGCAGCACCAGCTCCAACAGAACTCCCTGAGCCCGTGGTTGCTGCTCCTTTGAACCCCGGGGAGAGGGGCAGGGAAGGGGCAGGGAGCCACCAAGCAGGGACAGGAGGGGAGGGACAAAGGGACAAAGGACACCTGGATGGCCCAATGTCCCCAGGGGTGGAGGGCATCCTTTGAACTTTGCCAATCACTCAATGCCCTTCCGGAATTCCAGAATGACAGACAGTGCTGGCAGGGGTCAGGGAGGGGGAGGAGAGGTGGCTGACACACCTGGGGAAGAAACCTTCCAGGAGAAGCCCAGGGTATCTGAGGCAAACCATGACATCACACCGCAACAATTCTACCTGGATGTGCACACCTCATCACATACTCTTAAGACTGAACTCTTAATTTTTCTTGTGTACCCCTAAGACTGCTAATTTCCAAAGCCATAAAAAGAAATAGGCCACATTTCAAGATGTTTACACAACCCAAATGTCATCTCTTCTGCCTACACTCTCCCAGCCATTACCAGAGGAACACAGCCCTTACAATCTTCKTCAGAGAGGTTTAGTCAGGTCAAGAATCCCAGGGAAGGAGTTTGAAGGCTGYTATCTTTTCCTGGTCACTAGAAAGCAATAGGAGAAGATGAAATGGCCTCAAATTGCACCAGGGGGGAACCTTAGATTGGACATCAGGGAAATTGTCTGCACTAAAAGGGCTGTCAGGCACTGAAACATGCTGTCCACAGCAGTGATGTCCCTGGAGGGATCTAAATGACATGTAGGCATTTGGAGACATTGCTAATCATAGACTTGGCAYTGCTGGATTAGTGGTTGGACTTGATGATCTTGGAGACCTTTCCCAAACTAAACGATTCTCTGACTGAAAAAAGGAAAAGAATACAAAGATTCAAAACCACCACCCCCAAAAATGAAGCAATGGAAAGCAAAACCTCCKTATTTTCCTTCCATGTTTTGTGGTTTCTCTAAAATGTTCCCTTAAAATCATGTACAAAAAGCAAAATAAATTATGAGAAAGCTTCCTTACCSGCCTACTCCATTTCCATGCCCAGGCTGGTGCAGGCAGACCCAGAAGGTACCAGTGGTCCTGGTAACAMGGACTGCAGGCTGTCCCACAGCCACCCTGGGCCCAATCCCACCAAAGAAGCAATGACACACAGCTCTACCCAGAAGCATGGAACCACAGAGTCAACCACAGATACACAGGGCAGCTGAGATTAGAAAGAAGTTCTGGAGTTCAACCAGCCCAGCTAACTTGGCTACGCAAAAAAGTAGGTGTTGAGTCCAAATTCAATACCTAAACTCTAGCCTGCGGAGTCAGGGGGATTCCCCAGACCCCTCCAGACAAAGTCTGGTTTCTAGAGATGAATCCTCTATCCACAGGCTGAGAATGATCTGTTACCACTCTTCTGGAAGTGATCTGCATCCTTTTGCCACTTGTTTTCTTGTTAAAAAAAACCAAGTCCTTTTGGATTGCATGGAGCTAAGTGCTGAAATACATTAGTCTTTAATCCTGGCAAGAGCTCAGCCTGGGATTTTAGAGTAGTGACTTCTTTCCTCCTACTGAAGGCATCATAATTCATGCAGTTCCACCATCTCACACGTAGATTCAGAAGGGACAAYTATTACCTTCCATTCAACAAAACCCAGCAAAACAATGGCTCATAAATTGCAGTTACATCATGATGGCACAAACAAAGTAGCATGAAGACTCAGGGAGCAGATGAGACTGAGCACTCCTAAGGAAAAACACATTGAGAGGCTAACTGAGCGCTGCATTTCACCACAGAACAGTAGGAAGAAATGTCTTTTGGCCTGCATTTATCCCATTTTAGCAACTGTTTTCCCCAACTAAAAAAAACCAGAACATTATTCCAGGAATATGGATTGCTAAACATATCCCTGTTACCTGCATTAGCCACAGATCTGTGCCACATATGAATAACTAACTACCTGGCACAATGTACTACACCTTTCAGCTTCACATCTGGGATCACCTATGTCTAGTGGCAGAGTCCAGCAATGCAAGCCAGAGCAGGTAATGGAGATGACAGCCATTGGGAATGTCTCTCCTTCTCCATGCCTTCCAAATAATAAACTGATGCTGATCCTGCTCTTGTTCTCTTCTTCTCAACTTTTTGATGTGCATGCAAAATAGGCAGCAAAGTCCATGGATTTGGCTCTCCAGAGCCATTGTCTACAAGGCTGACCACAAAAAGAAGCAAGGAACATAACACTACAAGCTGTGGCTGCAAGTTTGAATGCAGAAGATAAGACATAACTTGTCCATACTTGGCAGAGTCTCGGTCTCCCCCTGCACGTGAGGAAGAGCAGGTGAGCCAGGGGTGATAGAGATGTCTCAGCATGGAAGAAGACCAGGCTCCTCTACTCCATCATTTGCTAGACAAAAAGCCGACTGACAAAACTGTGCCCTGTGACACTTCTTTTGATGGAGCAATACAAAGTTCCATCACACCCCAGTCCAGAAAATGATGCTTCTCTGCCCCGGGTGAGGTGAGCCTGGCCAACAGCCACTCCTGGCTCTGTAAAACATACTGACCCTGCTGCTGGACACAGCCAGGCTGCTGCAGGTTCATCAATCCACCCCCAGCYCAGCACTGGAGAGCCATATAAAGATATCAGTTCAACGTGGCTTTATCCTCTCAAAGTGACACCAACCGTGCTGAAATCAGCAAGTCAAAGCAGGAAAAATGCATCTGGAGGTAATTAGTAACAATCACAGGCTGCTTGGAAACTGCTGACAACAGCAGCAATGTGCTGGGCCTATGTCATTGGCTTGTAAATGGAGAGAGCCCTTACAGGCTGTGGCAGCATGAAGTGACTGAAGGGTTTTTTTTAACTTACTGTATAATGTGGCATAAAAACAATGCAAAGAAAGCAAATGGTTCTSTAATCAGAGATTTCTCTGGTGATCCACAGCACAACCGAGGTGGTGGATGAAGCAGTACTGAGAGCTGTGACTACATTTCTCCTTAGCAGCAAGTACTAGCGTGAGTGTCAATGTTTAAGCAATCCTTTAATTTTCAAGATCTATCCCATATGTTTGGATCCYCCAGCTGGCTAAGAGAGAGAAATGTTACATTTTCTATGAACAGCTGCACAGAGGATCTTTGCCATGTTAAATCTCAACAATGCTTCGCCACCCATGCCACAACCTAGTAACAAGAGCAATGAAAAACTGTAATCATAGTTCAGTTCTCAGACATATTTCCAATAAATTATTTTATAATCTTACAGATTTAAGACTGACACCATGAAAGAGACTAAGTTCTCTTCACATATGGCAGCCCAGACTACTTCAGAACTTCTCATAAAGATTAAGCTTGAACAGCAGATACAGCTATAGAAAGACARAAGTGTTCCTGGCTTGAACTCYTGGTTTTCATATTTAAGTTATTTARCCACTTTTCAGCCTTACCAATAGCCCCATTCTGTGTTGAAATATCATGCAGTTGTGTTCACAGCTCTGCCCCACACACACAACCAGAAGAGTTCCCAATAGAAGAAATGTTTCCCATCAATGCTGCTCTGGATACCATAACTCATTTGGCAGTGTTTCAAGCAGCTCTTGGTCTCATTATACTGAAGCTGTTACAAAATTGTTTATAATCTGGAATGTCAACACAGAAGTGAGATCGACCTCAAGGCAATAACACCACCAAACACAGACTTAGGACATTTGCTGGACTTTTATCCAATTAACCCTCACTTTTACAGTGGAAAGCACACTACCTAGCATACTAAAATATGTTGCCCCCAAGGCTTTCAAGTCCATTCTCTGAGTTTSTTCACATACATCACAGGACAGCCTGTATGAAACAAGGAAGAGTGGAAACACTCAAAAAAAAGCGAATAAATTAAAAGCAATGCAACTTCCTGAATGTCAAGAGAAGACCAGAGGTAAGGCTGGCCATTCCTCCTCCAGTAAGGATCAGTTCACATTGAAAATGCCATCACAGATCTGTGAGGCTTAMGCTCTCCTGAAATGAGGGGGCAAGGACCAGGAGGTGGTTCTGGCAGGATTTCTCTGATGAATAAGGGCATTGCCACTGACCTGGGGCTGATACAAAGCTGACCTTTCTCCAGAGATTGTTACCTTATTTATACCCTATCATCCCCTGCCCATCCCAGGCACAGAACATTAACCAATAACTGGATTTTACCACAGCTTTGGTCAGGCCACAGACCACAAAGAAAGCTCTGAGAAGGCAGAATAGGTGGTGTTCTTGCAGACATTTGTTGGACCTAGCACTCATAACCYCTGTTGTGCACCATTTCCCAGCTCCTGATTTTCAGAGTTACCTACCACAGATTAAGGTCCCATGGCAATATGCACCTAATGCTTACAAAGGAAATAGGGTCAATAAATGTGTCTCCTTTTCCAAATTCCCTGTCCCACAAAGGAAACAGGSTGGGTAAAGAGTTGTGACTGAAAAGATGACTTATATTATGGGAGAAAATAGAGGAATCTGTCCAGAACTAAGTGGGAAATGTACCAGCAAGTGCACTGTAATGGATGTGCCTTGCACATTTACAAAGTATAGCTTGCTACTGAATCCTTCCTGCTCCTGACAGCCTGCACAGCCCTTCCAGCTCCTCAGGAAGCCTCAGAGTAGGCACCATGACTCGGGCATACAATACAGGCCCAGATTGTGATGGGGATTTCTGGGTGCTTCCTGTGCATGACCAGCACAAAACAATTCTTATGGCTATTAGAAAGAGAAMATGAAAGTATAGCAGAGAGACAATTTCCTCCACAAACCTATCAAAAGGCATAGGTTTCAGAAGACTCCTGATATGCTCATGTAAATCRACATTTTATGAATGCTGTTGATAGAAAACTCCACAGCACTTTCAAATTAAAGATATAAATACCCAATGTCTTGAAGAATGTGTTCTGTTGTAGCTGTCARTGTGGCATATTTAAGACTAATGGCAGGTTTTTTTCTAGAACCTGCTGTTCATAAAGCCCACTCCATGTTTTTGAGGAGAACTAGCAAATTTAATATTTGGAACCTTTGCTTAAGTGTAGGTAACATCACAGGGAGAACCTCTGTGAAATCCATATTGAACTCTGCAGCATCACCTCTGTAATAGGTTTTGCTCTAACAAATGTGATCAATCAGCTCTCAACACACTAAGGAAGTAGCAATGTGAGACATGTAAGAAGTGCTTAAACCAGGGTAAAGAAAGAACTACCAGCCAAAACAGCTTTTGGCTGAACCTCATTTTGGCCAGGTGTAAATCCTGGATGAGCCGTCCCTTAGAAGGTGACAGAGGCTATAGTTAGGTCTCCCCAAAGCCTTCCTTTCTCCAGCCTGAAAAATTCCAGCCTGAACAGCCTTTCCTCATCAGCGGAGGTGCTCCAGCCTTCTGATCAAACAGGACGCCTGCTTCTGGCCTGGCTCCAGCAGCTCACACATCCCTCCTGGGCTGGGCCTCAGGGCTGCAGGCAGCTCTGCAGGTGGGGTCTCACCTGAGCTCCACATCCCTCCTGTGCTGGGCCTCAGGGCTGCAGGCAGCTCTGCAGGTGGGGTCTCACCTGAGCTCCACATCCCTCCTGGGCTGGGCCTCAGGGCTGCAGGCAGCTCTGCAGGTGGGGTCTCACCTGAGCTCCACATCCCTCCTGGGCTGGGCCTCAGGGCTGCAGGCAGCTCTGCAGGTGGGGTCTCACCTGAGCTCCACATCCCTCCTGTGCTGGGCCTCAGGGCTGCAGGCAGCCCTGCAGGTGGGGTCTCACCTGAGCAGGCAGAGGGCAGAATGGGCCCTCCCTGCCCTGCTGCCCACGCTGGGGCTCAGGCAGCACAGGGGTTCTGGCTCCAGCACACACGGCCAGGGCAGGGACAGCTCTCACCCAAACCAGCACCCCAAGCCCTCCTCCCAGGGCTGCTCTGAGCCTGCTTGTCCTCTGGCTGGATCAGTCCTGGGATTAGCCCCAGCCCAGGTGCAGCATCAGCATCTGGAACTTTTAAACTTCATGAGATTCCCATGGGCCACTTCTAGGCATTTTCCAAGTCCCTCTTGGATGGCTCTGTCTTTCAGGGGTGCCATGGCACTCTCAGCCTGGTGTCACCTGCAAATCTGCTGAGGGTGCCCATGATCCCTCTGTCTGTGTCARTGATGAAGATATTAGATAACATTGGTTCCAGCAKAGACCCCTGATGGACATACAGATATACCTGTGTCAATGCTATATCTCCTTACATCTTACAAGCCACACACCTCCAGAGGTCCCTCTTTCTGTCCATGCATCCATCCATCCATCCATCCATGCCTAGACACCTTTCTTATCTATGAGTCCAACACTCAAACCACCCATTCAGAACCAGACAGATATTGAAAGGAGTCTCTCCCATCCCACTTCAAGGTACACATGTATTTCTTTCACTCTCCAATCTCTTCTGAATTCTCCTAAACTTTGTCAAGAAAAGTTGAAGACTGATACTTTACTGGGTTAAAACAACTTRGTAACAACACTTGTTTTCAAAACTTCTCCTATGCTGGATGAGATTTTAAGGCATTAAAGACATAGTAATACTTTATAAAAAACAGTATAATCTTCCATGGTAGCTACAAAATTAAGCATTACATCCAATCTTTGTCAAAACAGAGAAAATKCAATGAAATTTGCACCAATTAGACATAGAAGTAACACACTGAGCTAACATTCCTATGAAGCACAGAGCCTTAAATTTTAAAAACCCTCCTTTTTTCTGACTTGCACAACTAATTTGGGATACAATTTAATAATTAGCTTACCATTTGGCCAATTTTCTTGCAAGCAATGGGGTCAGTCCCAAATAAATAGGTGACCAAAGSATTTATCAGACCCTAGCTGTTCCTTAACTCTTGCTCTACACCTGCTGAATAAATSCAGATGATTTGGCATTCCTTGAGCAAACAGCCTTTGGTTTTCATTTAAATGCTCTAGTGCACGGGTACAATTCAGAAATGGTATAAAATGAGCTTCCAAAATTCAGGCTAGTTTGAACTGTCATGAAAACTCCATCCAGTCAAACATACCAGGTGCATTTATGAAAAAATAGCTCCAAAGCCAAAAAGCAGAGGCAAGCATTCTGCTTTTCAGTGATGCAGTGGTATTCAAGATYTACTTTTGGGGTGGAGGGGCACATCCTTCCCTGAACAAGAGGGATGGAGGCTCCATCTGTCAGCTACAAACARACACAAACGATTTACACAAGCCATTCAGCTCTCTTTCAACAAGAGCTCCTATGAAATCACATTCAAAAAGAGACTTTTTGAGCAAATTACTCCACATATGACACAATTCTTCCATAAAGGACCTCATCATGCAATATGAAGGTACAGACAATTCACASTACTTACCAGTGTTTGAAAATGATTTACCTGTGACAATAGGATAGGACTGAGGCCCAGGAACACTTGCTCCCAAATCGGCCGAAGTAGGGCTGGTTATATTGGCCTTCATGTCATCCAGTCCGCCAGCTAGGGAGGCCATGGCTGAGTATTCTGTTGCCTGGAAAAAGAAACAAAAGACATGTTAGTGGAAATAAATTCACTAATGAAGAGGGTTTTTTTGCCTGTGCCAACAGAAAGTAGATGCAATACAGAACTCAAAAATCCTTTGTTCAGCCAGTGTTAAAGGCACTGCCCATTTACACTGGGCTTTTCAACATTCAAACTGTTCAATAAGTGGGTCTGTGCTTATRACCAGTGTTCTCAGAGAACACAAAAATAGGTTTTCTTTATAAAACCAAAGACAAACTCATTAATATGTAACAAGGCTTTCCTGAAAGAGAAAAATTTGTAGATTACCTGCCAAGTACAAGCTACTTTCTTGTTAGGAAAATGTTCATGCCTCTTAACCTCCACACTCTCCARATTTCACTGGTGGCACTTGAGGGGACATGCACTAATGAGAAGGTGGGAACAGGTTTTCCATTTCCCTTTTCTTAGGAATGTTGCATTTCTTCATAATTTACAGGAAAAAGGTAAGTATATACAAAGAGTTTGCTTAATGGATGCATTTGTAGATAACTGTTTCTAAATCCAAGTTCTTTAAAAATAAATCACCTGACTGTAGTAAGAACTTTGTGCCATTTCCAAATAATTTCCTAATCTCATTACCTGAAAGAGGCTATGGTAAGCAAGCACAGATCTCAGAAATCAGTGTTTGTGTCCTATAACCCTGTTTAAGTCTCCYTTGCTACAGCATTCTATAGCCAATGAGACCAATACATGTATCTAAAGGATGTATATGCATATGGCACAAAGCTTATCTTCATTTGCTCTTTRTCAATGATTTCTTATTGTCAGGATCATTCCCACAATCTGTYAAGTTTTCTTTCAAAGTTCTCTGTTCCCTGCTATCTGCCCTTCAAGTTTTAATCCCTTATTTGTGAGACAGCAGTCATGCCCATATCAACTGGAGATTGACTTCAAATAAAGAACTACAATGGGAACAGGTAAACTGAAGAGCAGCCACTGTGATGCCAGTCTCTAATGAATTCCTGAAGATTAAGTCAATGCAGAAGCCATGCAGAGGTGAAGAAATGCAGATGAACCCAGGATCACATGGGGTATTTTAGGTAACCAAAACAAAACTCAGAAAAACACAGAATCCCAGACTGTTTTGGACTGGAAGGTACCTTAAAGACCAGCTTATTATACACACCCCCTACCATGCAGGGACACTTAACACTAGACCTGGCTGTTCAAGGCCCCATCCAACCAGGCCTTGTACAGCTCCAGGGATGWGKCATCAAAATAAGTTAATTTTTTTTTTTTTTTTTAAGGAAACAAAAGCMGATCTGAGTGAATACATCCTCCTCCTTCCCACAAGTTTATCTGACAACCCAGCACATAATCTGGTGCTTGCCACTGACTCAGTACTTTAGCCAGGAATACATGCTGGTATCTCTGTAGCTCAGGTCTCACTCAAACAGAAGGTAATTTACATGGATAATCCTGTATTAGCAGTTCTGTGTAATAAGCATGTTTTTTCTGCAGACACCATTTGCATGAGTTAGGAGTACAGCCAGTCACCTTGAAGGACCCTCCATACAAGCCTCTTGCAGATGAACAAGCTAAACACATTTTACCAGGGGCTAGCTGCTGGCCACCCTTGTCCTGCACCCAGACCATGCATCAGAGTCCTCTGACTTGTCTCCTAGGATCCTACATAACCTTTGCRTTAAAGTTGTACTGTTCCTCAGTTCTTTCAGCTCATGCCTCCTCCAACACCCTCTGTGCCRTCACTTTTGCCTTGCCATCCTTCACCTAGGCTGTTTTGTCTACCACCACTGCTTCAAAGACTCCCACATCTCTGACTCATCCCCCTTTCTGCTCCTGGGAGAGGACAGCCTGGGAACCTCCCTCCTCTGCAGAGGATGCTGATAAGGGTCCCAGCCTTCCTTCTTCCTGGAAGTGTAATCAAAYCTCCTTCTTCTCATTCAGCACGCCACTATAATGCATTTCTCAGCCTTCCCACACCATTCCATGTTTTCCTGAGTCTCTAACCCCACCTCTCCCCTATGCAGGGTACATGCACATAGGGAGGCACTGCTAGATTTTTTCTCTCCCCAAAACCCTAATCTGGCAAAACATTAGAGAAAAAATAGCCCTGCAGTGACATCCCAAGCAGCTGGGGATGCATAAGCATGGATGGGCTGGCAGCACAGCAGAGGAAAAACCTGTCCTTGTGTGCTGCTGTTTGGAATTTCTGGTATCTCTAGAAGAGCACACACAAATCCCTGGGGAGGGATGCCTGAATTCACCCATGTTGCTCTATGAAAGCCATAACCACACCATATGAAGACTAGAAAATCTCTTTGGATCCTCCCATGAGGAAGATCCACCCCTCCCAACAGGCAGAGAGTGAATGTGGTRTCCCAATTACAAAGTGAGAGCTGCACACATGTAGTTTGGGAGGAAGCATCTAGCTGGAATGGGACCCTTGCCATGGGCTGGGTCACATGAGGGGACTGAGGAAGGAGGTGCACATCCCAAACTACAAACCCAACTGGAACTAGCCTAAGCCCTCAACTGCAATTCTCAGACACAGGAATACATAACTCCATAGCTTGCTTCCCTTCAGGAGTCCAAGGAACTGACCCTGGGAGAAATGGGATCAGAGTTAGGACTTTTAACCTGGAAAGACCTGGAAGCACCATGCAAATGAGCCATGAGTAGCCCTCTGAGCTTGGAGAAAGTGACCATTTCTAGTGTCAACCAAGCAGCAACCAGAGTTTAGCATAACCTGGCAGGAGTCACAACACAGGTAGCCTGTGCTCCTCCATGTCACTGCACCATAGTGAGTTGGTGCAATATCCAGTGGCACAGTCCCAAACCATGGAACATCTGCAGGAGGGACTGGAAGCATTATGGTTGCTCAGCACAGTGTGGATGAAGAGCCCATAGACAAGCAGCACTGTGGTAGGAATGAGCTGAAGATGTGCAAAATGGAGATCTGGGATCCTTCCCTGCTTTTGGTCCCAATAACTTCCTGCAGATGGGAGCTGCATGTCTTTTGCCATGGCCCAGCAACTTTTCCCAGAGGTAAGAATAGTGGGATTTTAAGGGATTTTCTGATTTTAAGGGATTTCCCAACTACTTTACTGTGCCCAGATCCCTTCTTGGAATGACCATCAGCTGAACACTAACAGCCACAAGGAGCAAGCACTGACCACTGCTTCCAGCACTGAGGCAGAAGTGCAGGCTGAGGGGCAGCCCTTCTGATTGCTGACTCCCCTCTCATCATGCATTCCCAGTGGAGGAGCAGCCCCATCACATCACATCACATCCACCTCTGCAGTTATAGTTTGCACCACAAAGCAGCAGGGTCAGGGCCCGCCCTGGGCTGGCAGAGGGGCAGTGACCAGCACTTGCCTGTGGGCAGAAAAGGAGACATAGTGCTGCCAACAGCAAGGCACTGCAGAGAGGTGATGGTCAGCAGAGGCATCTTCTGGCCCCCAAGGAGTGGGGCATCACGAGTGCAGGGCAGAGGAGCCTTCACCCTAAAACCACACTATGGGTACTGTCTGCAGCTCTCCTCAGTCCCATGGAGGGACCAGGAGACTCTACAACCCCCTGAAAAAGCAAAAACCTCTCTTACACTGTGGAGGCACAGTGTTTGGTGTTGAACCACTCATGAGGGGTACAGTGGTGTCCCCTCTTCCCATTCCCCCCAGGCAGATCTCTTCCTTTCAGGCATCCCATCCAGAGAGGAAAGGAAACCCCAGGGGAAGGCAGCYCTCATGGAGCAGCACCTCACCCCATGGCCTCACTGAGACCCCTCTGCTGAACCCTTCTGCTGACCCTTGCCAAGAGGTTCTCCAGCTAATTGGGGCGGGAGCYGCAGAAGGGATGTCTGATTTGGCTCCTGCACTAGTGTGCTCTCACTGCTGCTGGTGAGAAACAGCCCAGAATGACCATCATGGCCGGGGGTCCCTCCTTGAGCAGCCAGGAAGCCTGACCTTCTGCTTGGTAGGTGAAAAAGCAAGAGACGGGTGTTCATTACCCTAGAAATTACCTGAAAAATGACTGCCTGCGGTTGTACCACGCACTGCCTCATCAGCATGGAGCACCACTGCCATAGCATGGAGGAGAGAAAACACAGACATGTGAAACGAGGTATATATAAAAGAGAGACTGAGAAGGACAAACTGAAAGGAGGGGCAAGACCAGATCTTGTGTGCTCCCCTGCCCTGTCCTACTCTGCTCTGGCCCGGCTCTGGCGGARGGCTGCAGTGGTGAGGAGAGGAGAAATCTGTGTGCCTGTTAGCAGCAGCACAAGTTCTCCTGCAGCAGCAGGGTCTGCACAGTCCCTCCCCATTAGACATCTCTGCAAAGTGCAAACAGGAAGGTTTCTGCTCTAAGTAAAGTTTTGAATCTACCTCCGTTACAAAAGCTTTATTTTTAACTATTAATCCTTTGGAGTGATGATTGTGATAGGCAAATGGTAAGAAAAACGGTGCAGGAGAGTTTCATAACTGTTCTCAAACCTGCTGCACTACAGTYAAGCAGAGAGGCAGATCACAACCAGCTTCACCCTGCACTTTTTCTGGTGAAGATGAATGAATGTAACACACCGAAAAGTCAACCTACCCTCTGTGTACAGAAATTGCTTCTTTGATATTTACCTGGGATTTTATCCTGAAGTGTCAGGAAAAGATGGACACACAGCAGGGAACAAGGCCTGAAACAGCCTGGTTTTTAGGTACCAATGTGGGAATSTCAGGGAGCTACGAGGCTGGAATGAGCCCTGCAGCTGTGCTGCAACCCATAAAGTGTGAGAGAAATGTATCCTCTTTTCGTCTCATCCCTTTTGTGGGGCACAGACCCCACAGTGCTGCTGAAGAGACTGCACCAAGCAAAGACAGAGAAGAGCTGTCTGCTGCACAGGCCAATGGCCATTAAAATGAGCCAGCTGGGGTCCACTGGGACCTGCACATGTTGCTTTTTTCCGTCTGCTATATATTCCAAATCAGAACATCAGGCAGGCATGAAATAACACCTTCTGTGTTCTCCTGCCACTGGCACAGCTGCCCCCAGGCCCACGGTGTGTAGTTAGGGTTTTTGGGTGAGGTGAGAGACGAGATGGTTAAATCCATGATCAGAAGGCTTGATTTATTATTTTATTTTATATATATATATATATATTACATTAGAACTATACTAAAAAGAAAAGAAAAGGAGAGTTTCCAGAAGCTGCTTAGCTACCTAAGAATAGAATAGAAAGAATCATAACAAACCAGTTCTCTCGGA
The DNA here is from genome assembly GCA_002167245.1 of Sporophila hypoxantha. Taxonomy (NCBI): domain Eukaryota; kingdom Metazoa; phylum Chordata; class Aves; order Passeriformes; family Thraupidae; genus Sporophila; species Sporophila hypoxantha. Next base: position 263,166 of record NDFG01000176.1, read on the forward strand.
CTGTGTCCGAGAGATCTCAGTTCTGGATTGGCCATTAACTATAAACATGCAAGCTGGGCCAGTCCAGACAGACCCGTTGCATTCCACAGCAGCAGACAATCTATTGTTTACATTTGCTTCTGAGGCCACAGCTTCTCAGAAGTAAAAATCCTAAAGAAAGGATTTTAGTGAAAAGGATGTCTATGACAACGGTGCTGCTCAGGATGCAGCAGCAGTAGCTCAACAGGAGCAGAGACCATCAGTGCAAGGTGCCAGCTTGTGGTTTCAGGGCTTAGTCTGCCTCCTCACTGACCACGTGCTCTGCCTTCCTTCCTGACAGAGGTGGTGTGTCAAGAGCCTTCATTGCCAAAGAAAACACAGAGGTCCCTGAAAGGCACAATGGTTTCCCCCAGATCACATCCACCACACCCCCGGTCATCCCTGATGGCAGCAGCAAGCCAGACCTCACAACAAATATCTCCAAGTTATCACATTTCAATATTTTAAAATTAATTAATAAATAGAGGCAAAAGTGGCACATGCCAGGCAGGCTGTCCACAGAAACCCACACAGCAGCCTGACAAAGGGAAAAAATTTGTAATGTTAGCTATGGTTCGAAGAGTTTAATCCAAAGTCGCTGTAATTAATCTCCCCAGGCTTTCAGAAACCCAGCAGCGCTTGCAGCTGCAGGCACCACTGCTGGTCTGCCTGGAATTTCATGGGAATGGAAAATCCAGCCTAATGCCCTCCTACCCAGCCACCCAAGATATGGGTGGGAAAGGTTCCTGGAAGCCCACACATCAAAGTCTCACCACTGCTGCCTTCCAACCACCACCCCATTTAATAATTTACATTATATTCCCTGCACTGAACACTGCTGACACCAAACCAAATCCTACTTCATATTTACACATCTAACTGGGACCAAACCCTAGTTTCTCTTTGTTTTCAGCCACATTGAGCTCATTGCTGTCTCAGAACGTGGAAGCTTGGTTTCAACCTTTTTCCCTAAGTTTAAACTGGGTATTTTTGAACCTCCCTTTCACAATACGTGTATGTTTATAAAAAGTTAACAGCTGTGCTTCATTTTAGCCCAAATCCAATTAGGATTGTACACATCCCCAGACATTCCTTTGAAGGCAGTGAGAATTAGCTTGTGCACCCTGCCATGAACACATTTACCCTCATACTTCAAAATAACTGACCTGTTTTTGACCCAATCTTCACATTATCTGCATAAGGGAAACGATATACTACATTTTACATTTCCACAGTACACTTCATAAGTGGGTGCAGATATTCTCAGATTTTCCAAAGGGACACCCAAATCCAATCTAAATGCCAAGAATTTACCTGTTGTTTTTCTTTTATACATATAAATAGCTGCATTTCCATTCACTCTTTGTTTCTCATTTTCATTTTGTTCTAATATCTGCATGTAAATGTCTGAAAATAGCATCTGTAATTGAAGATTATGAAGTATAGCCAGCTCCTGACAGGCTGCTAAGGAAGATGGATTATCCTCATTTTTCTGTAAATTTTGTCAATTTTGGAATTCATAAGCTATCAACACTGATCAAAATGTGACTGCACAGCTGTGTCAAAGCGGACAGCGCAGCACCGGCGCAGCTCCGAGGACAGCTCCCCCAGCCACTCAGCCAGGGGCACACTCTGCAGGAATCCTTCCCGGCTGCCTGCGGTACCTACATCCCAATCACACTGCCCCCTCCACCCCTGAAAAAAAAAAAAAAAATTCAAATAAATAAGTAAATTGAAAGTACGCAAATTCTCTGGTGCGCCAATTCAGATCACAAAGCACAATTTATTGCATGTTCTCTCTTTTTATTTATCCCTAAGTAGTAAACACGATTTCCATTCAGGGGGTTCGTTATGTTCCACTCCTACCAGACAATCACAGCACACTTGAGGCAATTGTTTAGCCTCTTCCTCTCAATTTTCCCATTACTGGGAGTAAGTACTGTTGGGACTCTTTAATAGCCCGACTGCAGCCCATATCAATAACAGATGAGGTTTAATCGTCCAACACAAAAATTATTTAGGCTCAGTAAGGACATTCAATGTCATTTGCATAATGGCATTTCTATCCTGAGCACCTAACCCATCGTGCATAAACAAGACCCTGGGACCATAAATAATAATAAATCATGACGTCCATGCTCCTCTTGCTATAATAGGAGGCTCTCTATGTAGAAATTATTTCAGCAGGAAACGGGCACTATAATTTTAAAGACGTGTGGCACTGCACAGGCCAGTAAATCACACCCGTGCACACAGTCACACACACACACATGCCAGTGAGGCTGCCCATAGTGAACAGCAAAAGCCCATGGAGCAGCAGCACAGAACACTGCCCATGCTGGCTGCTGGATATGTTTTTAATATTGTTTCTTAGTCAGAGGTAGCAGGCTGAACAAAAGCAATGCCTGAGTAGTGTGTGCAGTGCCTGGGCACGTGCTTGATGGACCTGTCAGTCTGCCAAATCCCTGCTGGGCAATCCCTCATGCCTGCTGTCCTTGGATCTCTGGGAAAGTCTGATGGGAAGAGAGCACCGACCTGCAGATGCCTAGATGGGTGTTTCCCAAGCAAGCCCTCCACGGGCCATTGCAGTCCCCAATGCCCAGCAGGGGCAGAAATGCCCAGTGAACTCTCTCAGAATCACCGAGGATGAAACGCCCTCTAAGATCYTTGAGTCCAACTGTTAACACTGCCAAGGCTGCCACTAAACTATGTCCTCAAGAGCCACAAACTTCCTTTGGTTCCAAATGAAGCCTCCACTGAAAACCATGTAAGGCCAGCCCAAGACACAACGAGCTAAGGTGGCTTTCCAGATTTCAGTCTCGCCTGGCCACTAACAAGCATCTGGATGAACAGAAACAGCAACACCACCACAGCGCCAAAGCCAACCTCTGTTTCCACCAGGATTTACTAGTTTCACCCTCACATATTTATCCTCAACAACTCTAGCACCTCTCTGTATAACGCAAAAAATTGCTGGGTCTCCTGCAGGACACAAAATGATAGGAAGACTCACCCAAGCCTCCACCCACCCTCATCAGCACTGCCCAGTCCTGCACAGGCTCTTCCTTTCTGTCTCCATACCAGAGCCTCCCAGATCAGTTTCTGCGGAGAAAAGCAGAAACTGCAGAACAGATTTTGTAGAAGCCTGCTCCCAGTTTCAGTGTTGCAACACCAGTGCCTACAACTGCCCCAACCCCCTCCAATTTCTTCTCTCCAGTCCTCCCCTGTCCAGCCTTCCTCCTCCTCCCGTGGCTGCCCTCTCCTCCTTTCCACACAGACTTATATGGACATTTCTCTTCTTCCCTCATTTCCTGCCCTCTCCCCAGCACCAACTGAATTTTCTCAGCAGCCTCCACCATCCTACGTGCAATGCTAAAAAGGAGGCACCCAATCAAAGTAAAGCATGAGACACACAACTGAAATAAGCATAGCACAACCCACCCTAGTGGAAAAGCAGTTTACTTTTTGTAAACTCAGCAGAGAATTTAGGCTTTTATGCCTCTAATTGCTACAAGATATTGTTTAAAAATGCTGTTTCTCAGGACAGGAACTGGACACTTTGCCTTTCAACACTAACATTTTCAGCCAGAGGAGGAGGGAAAAGGTACAATCCTTGATCATGGTGGCCCCTCTACTTCCATTTAAGCACTAAGCATGACTGTGCAGAAAAGAAAACACAACCCTCAGCACAGTGAATTCTTTCCTTATGGAGAAATACGAATCAGAAATGTGAGTGCACTCGAGAATGCATGAGGCTGGCACCAATATTGCCAGATCTTCAACCCATCCCACCYATGGCTCTTGACTTGAGAAGTCTTGTGCAAATTTTCAAGAACACTTGGTATTTGGGTAATGCTTTCACATGAACTACCCAAATGTGTTTCCCAAATGCCATCTGAGAATCCTGTTATCGCATTTTTTGTATCATACTAAGCATTGTGTACAATAAACTGGTCTCAAAGTGGCGATTACCGAAGTGGCAGATTACCAGGGTCCAGGCCTCACAGGTAGCCAAGGCCCCTGACCTTTACACAGGGGAAAGCCAACAGAGAAAGCCACAGAGTCTGGTGTTCTGTGGCATGTCGCGAAGTCCATGCTCAACAAATCCACGTCAGCCCATGAACTCCTGTATTTCAAAGCCAAACACCAAGCCAACACACATTCTTCATTCTCCAAAAGACTTTTGCTTTTCCTGTTGGTGCCCCTTGGAGTCTCATTATCCTGTGGCGGTCAGGAACCTTCTGCCTTCCATTTTTGGGGGGTAAACTTTCCCTACAATGCTGAATTCCCCATCAAATCCCCATCAAATTCATCAATATAGAACTGATCTTATTTTCTAAAACAGGCAAAAACAAACTAAAAATAAACACATTAAACAAAACCCCCATACTTTCCCAAAGCTTTTCTTTCATTTCTTCCCCTTCACCTGAACTAGAATAGTAAAGGGCCACAGTATTGCAGGCCAGTTTTCAATACAGTGTGTTTATGGAAAAGACAGAAATCTTAAAGGTCTTTTCCAATCTGTATGATTGTATGGTTCTGTGCCTGGGGAGSTAGGAAATATAGGAAAAAGTAGGATATTTGGAAAAAAAGATATTACAGAAAGGTTTGTAAGTCATTGGAACAGGCTGGCCAGGGAAGTGGCGGAGTCACTATCCCTGTAAGTGCTCAAAAACATGTGGGTAAGGGTGGGGACAGGGTTTAGTGATGAATYTGGTGGTGCCACTGGGCTGACAGATGGATTTGATCCTAAAGGTCTTTTCCAAACTTAACAATTCTATAAGTGATTCTATAAGTGCAAATGTTGTTTTCAGAAGCATTATGCGTCTGTCTGATTACAMGTCCTTGGAGGCATGGGATTAGAAAGGCAGCAGGAACTGAACAAACTGTGCACTGACAGCAGGCAAAGTGACTGGCTTGGATATCTTAACCAGAGTGTTTTGTCCTGAAAACAAAAAGTGCCATGATGGCTGCAGGGAATGTGGAGTGGGGAGATGCTCCTTGCCCTTCATGCATGCTGCAGGCATGCCTCATGCAAATGGAGGCCCTGGGCAAGGGAGCGTCAGGGGAGTGATGCAGTGCTCGCTTTGCTGCAGCTTGCTTTGGGCAGGGAAATGGGCTCCTCACCTTCAGAAATATACCTGTGTTATACCAGAAGTTGTTCGCACATTGGTATGAAAAATTAAGCAAAACACAGACAAGCTGACAAGTCAGGGTACCTAAGAGGTGCTGGTTCCAAGTAAAGAGACTCTGTCTGATGACACACAGAGCCTAATGCTGCTGCATGCCCCACTGTCATGACAGGCCTCAGTGATGGACCCTCTATAGAGAAAAATCATCAAAGACAACAGGTTTTAGTGAAACATATCAGTTTTTATCAAAACATTTCCTATTGCAAAGACAGGTCCAGCCAGGCACACTGGTGTTGTAATAGTCACTATTCTGCTGCTAAAACTGCAGAAGACACCTGGGCACCACACAGGCCGTGGAGCATCACCACAATCAAACAGCATCAGGCAACCAGAAGGGAATCCACCACCAGTATTACCTGAGCACCTCTTCCACCCCAAAATCTACTCCAGTTCTTATGCCAGAGGGGTATTTGGGGTTATATTTTCAAATATATATATTTTCAAAAATTTTTAAATATATATTTTTTATTTTTTTAAATATATATATTTTCAAAATTTCCTCTCCAGTCACAAGAACCAGAAAAGAACCACATGAACAAAAACACAGACACAGAAGCTGTGCAGTTAACAAAATCTCCCACTGTTACCAAGCCTCACAGTTTGACAATGCCTGAAAGTCATTCATCAGGTACATAATCTGATGACAATCTCCTGTGTAACGCAATTTAATTCATTACTTAATCCTGTGTTGCAATTATTTGGAGAGGTCCTAATAACCAGTGAAATACTCCAAGCCTAATAGAGCATCTGACAAGTGCAGTTCTTATGCCTGGCTCCACTCCACAGCTCCTATTCCAGGAAAGCACTCGTCACCTCCAGGACCTCGTTCTCCCTCAGCCCTTTGTGAGTGACTTGTCTGGACTGACACGGACCTGAGGTCAGCCCTGAGCCTGAAGGGGATTTTGCAGGAGAAATCCTTGCCTCTCCAATGTTGCCCTTATGACATTTCATTTTCAGGGTGAGGGGAGCAGAGCTAAAATCATGCCCTTACATGTTAATCTACTCTCTTAGTGCAGGAGCTCTCTCCTTGCAGGTTTTGGGTTTGTTTGTTTGCTTGTTTGTTTGTTTGTTTGTTTGTAAAAATCTGCTGCAAAAAAAAAACATCTAAGCAGCCACTATTCATATGAGCAGAGAGGAATTTTGAATCATTCCCTTTTGTCTGGAACTGGCTTAGCTCCACAGTTGCTTTTTGTCATCATTCAGACACTGGTGTAGGTTGTTTTGTTCAACCCCATACTAAAAAAAGGCAACCCAAAACTATGGCATTCTTCTGAAAACCCAGCCTCTGCACTGAGCAAGTTTCTCAGACTCCTTGGCACTGCATGCCAAACAATTTTCCATCTCATCCTCTACCCTGGGCGAACCAGTGGCCGCTCTTCCTCTAACCACAGTTTTTAGTGTAGCCACACCAAATTTTCCTTAKACACATAATAACAACTGGAATGAATACAGTGGATGAGCAGCAAGGGAGCGCTGTGGCCCGGGCTGGAGGAAGTGCAGAGATCCCTCAAAACAGGGCCAGCTATGGAGGCAGGCCATGCAGCTCAGGGGTTCATCTAGGTGGGTCCTGAAAATCACCACAGCGACTGCACAACTTTGGACCCTGCAGAGCCTCTGCTGTGTCAGCTCATGGCCCTGTCTGGGGTGCTCCCACTGTGTACCCCCATGAAGAGTTTGGCTCCTTCTGAGTTGTTTTAGCACATCAAGTTCTTCAAGGGAGCATACTCCCATCTTTGTCCATTATAAGGTGATGGACAGATCTAGAAAAAGCTCACAGAATGACTGTAAAACAGCAGTGATTTCCAAACTAAGACTGGAAAATGTACTTGAAACCTGTCAGATCCAGCCATTTACTGAGGTCTACGTAGAGAAGTCTTGTTCCATTCTTCAAATGCTGGTCCAAGCCTTTCACCTTAAATATCATCTGTATGGGCCAGGCACAAGTTAAATCGACAGGCAAGTGTGTTCACTCCCAGAATTGTCCTTCCTTTTCTTATGGGGCTAACATAAACATAGGGAGGTTAGTCCATTTTMACATAACTGGCCAACTAGTGCTGTTACATGGCATTGTCTGAGATTGGTGAAGGACCTTTTTCTCTCTCTAAACTAAAAAAGAAAAAAGTTATTTGTTGTGAAACACATAATAAACAAAGAGATGCAATTGCTCAATGCCAGTTCCCAAATTTCAAAGAAATGTGAACACTTCTATCAAGATAACAAGTGGGGAAAGCTTTTTTTTAGATTTCCTACATCTCTATCACACTTAGAAGCCACAGGAAATCTTCTGGAGGAGATCACCTGCTGCCTTTGCAAGKTATTGTGTTCTATGCAGTCACTAAGCTCTGGCTGTAAAACTGGTGGAAGGTGCTGAGATGAAACTTGGTGTCTGGAAAAACATCCCCTTCCAGCATTACCCAACAAGAATGATGCTGTGGCTKCAATTTCCAAACATTTTACCGAGGTGTTGGGGGTTAGGATTTTTTCCTTTTCTTTCTTTCATGGAATTTTACCCCAACTGTTGGTAAGAGAGAATAAGGACTGGTARTGAAGAAACAAAAGAAATGGCCGAGGTGGGGGAGAGTGTGGCTGGCTACTTTCTTACCTGGGTGGGGGGGGAATGTTTCTCTTAGGAGGGCAGAGATGTGAGATTTTGGCAGGGGATTGGGAACTGGGCTCAGCTCCTCTCACTCTCAYCACTGGAGGGGAGAGAGGCCCTGGTCACTGTGGGTCAGATTCACCACTAGCGCAGGGTTCCATCTCCTGCTGCCTTCCCCTACTGACCCAGCAGCCGCTAACAGGTTCCTGCTGCAGCCCCTTCCTCTATCCAGCCTGCCCACCATTGCCCCATGAGGGCGAGGCGGCCGAGCTGGCGCCACAGCGCCCCCTGCAGGCGCGGGGGAATCACAGCACCCCTGCCCGGCCGGGAGCCACCGGCGCCCCTGCTGGCTGTGCCCGGAACTGCACCGGAGGGCAAAGCGCCAAGAGAGGCCGGGACTGGGAGTGGGAGTGGGAGTGGGAGTGGGAGTGGGAGTGGGAGTGGGACTGGGGCTGGGACTGGGGCTGGGACTGGGACTGGGACTGGGAGTGGGAGTGGGACTGGGACTGGGACTGGGACTGGGACTGGGACTGGGACTGGGACTGCGGCTGGGGCTGGGGCTGGGAACTGGGAAGCGGGGGAACTGGGCTGGAGTGGGAGTGGGCGACTGGGACTGGTGACTGGACTGGGATACTGGACTGGGAGGCTGGGACTGGGACTGGGACTGGGACTGGGTGGGACTGGGGCTGGGGCTGGCTTGGACTGGGATGGGACTGGGACTGGGACTGGGATGGGACTGGGGACTGGGACTGGGAGGTGGGATGGGACTGGGACTGGGGACTGGGACTGGGACTGGCGACTGGGGAACTGGGGCTGGGACTGGGACTGGGCTGGGACTGGGGACTGGGACTGGGACTGGGGCTGGGTCTGGGTCTGGGACTGGGACTGGACTGGGTGGAACTGGGGGCTGGGGCTGGAACTGGGGACTGGGACTGGGACTGGGGACTGGGACTGGGGACTGGGACTGGGAGGGCTGGGACTGGGACTGGGACTGGGACTGGGGACTGGGGACTGGGGCTGGACTGGGACTGGGGCTGGGACTGGGGAGTGGGGACTGGGAGTGGGACTCGGGAACTGGGACTGGGGACTGGGACTGGGACTGCGGACTGGGGTGGGACTGGGACTGGGACTTGGGACTGGGCTGGGGGCTGGGGACTGGGACTGGGACTGGGACTGGGACTGGACTGGGACTGGGGCTGGGACTGGACTGGGCTTGGGATGGGGCTGGGGGACTGGGGACTGGGGACTGGGGTCTTGGGCTGGACTGGGACTGGGACTGGGACTGGTGGACTGGGCTGGGCTATGGGACTGGGACTGGGACTGGGACTGCTGGGACTGGGGCTGGGACTGGGACTGGGGACTGGGACTGGGTCTGGACTGGGGAACTGGGACTGGAACGGCGCGGACTGGGGACTGGGGACTGGGGGCTTGGGACTTGGCGGGGCTGGGACTAGGGACTGGGACTGGGATCTGGGACTGGGACTGGGTCTTGTGACTTGGGAACTGGGACTGGGGACTGGGACTGGGGCTGGGCTGGACTGGGGACTGGGGGCTGGGTCCTGTGGCTTTGGGACTGGGGCTGGGACTGGGACTGGGCTGGCTGGGACTGGGGCTGGGCATGCTGGACGGTGGGGACTGGGACTGGGACTGGGACTGGGACTGGGTCTGGGATCTCTTGTCTTGGGCTGGGACTGGGCTTTGCTTGGGCTGGGACTGGGACTGAGGACTGGGACTGGGACTGGGAGTGGGAGTGGGACTGGGATTGGGACTGGGACTGGGAGTGGGACTGGGACTGGGACTGGGACTGGGGCTGGGGCTGGGGCTGGGACTGGGACTGGGACTGGGACTGGGTCTTTGCTTGGGCTGGGACTGGGACTGGGACTGGGACTGGGTCTTTGCTTGGGCTGGGACTGGGACTGAGGTTCTGGGTCAGTGGGTCTGAGGTTCTGGCTGGGACTGAATCTCTGGCTCTGGCTGGGACTGGGTGTCTTGTTCTTTTCATTTTTGCTGCCAGGGTTGTTTGTTCCCTTTGTTATACACATACATAGAACTGCTTTGCCTTGTTATACACATAAAAAGAACTTCTATTCCTTTTCTCATATCTTTGCCTGAAAGCCCCTAATTTCAAAGTTATAACAATTTGGAGGGAAGGAGGTAATATTTTTTCTATTCTGATGGAGGTTTCCGCCTTCCTTGCAAACAGCTATCTTTCAAACCAAGACCCCAGGCTCTCAGGGAAAAAGCTCTCCTCCTCAGTAGCATCCTTGTCCCTGAGGAGCTTCCTGAGCAGGGGAGCTGGTCTGCCTTTGCCAGCTGCTGGCCATGTCACTTGTCACCCACATTCCCTTTGCACAAGCCTGTGCACAATGTGGGGAGCCTGCCAGGGGGAGAAGACATCCCTCCAGTTGATGCAGAGCAAAGAGAAAAGAGACAAGGACAAAGGAGATGTGGGAGCACAAGCCACAGCAAGGCTGGCCTCTCCTTTAACTTATGAATTTGTATTTTTACATATAGTCATATTTGAGAGCAGTCGGGAGGAAAAAAGGGCATGTTTATAACCAGGAATACAATGCAATTCTCAAAGGAGCTGTCTACCTTGGTATTTTGGGATTCCTCCTCTTTGATGGGTCAAAGGGAGGAGGAGGTGACAAGGACTCCCCTGTGTAGGAAAAGAACTCAGACTTGGCAACCCTGGAGACAGAGATAGTCCCCAGACAGAGTCATGTAAGCTGGGGGATGTGGCCCAGCACCCCCATTGCTCAGACTAGGAGAGAAGCATCATTTGCATCAGCTCCAGCCARCACTGAGGCTTCCCTAACACCACAACAGGAACTTTGAGAGATCCAGCCTTTCAAATTCACCCTGAGATCCCTGAAATGTGCATGCTGTTAGTCTTGCCCAGCTTGGTCTCATTGCACTGACTGCCATCACAGCAGGGTGTGTGCAATGAAACCCCAGCTCTCTCCTCTTCCAGAGCTTCTCTTCAGCCTGGTCATGCTCCCAAGGTATTGCAGACCGCAGGAAATGCTCCCTGTCACCTTCTGGAAAGTCTGCAGGAGAAATCCTGGCCCCAGGATTCCCATTACTGCTAGACAAAGTGGGAAAGTTGGTCACCATCTGCTCCTACCAGGAGTGTCCTCTGGGGAGGGGCACTGGGCATTGAGTGCGGGGGGAGAAGGGTGCCCCTGTCTCTGTGCCAGACAGGAGAGTGGGAACCCCTGGATTGTCCACCTGCCCTTCTTCCCACCTCCCTTGCTCACTCCAAGACCACCCATTTCAATTCCAGACCCCCTCAGACATCCTCAGCTGCCCCTGAAAGCTGCAGGGCTGCTTTTCACAAGGATCATGTTGATGCAGGAAGACATTTGCTGGATACGTGGCTCCTGTCATGCTCCATCCCCAGAAAACTCTTTGCCTCCACAGCCCTACTGTCACACAGAATACACACAGGTGTCATACAACAAAATCTGCTGTGACTGTCACCACCCAGCACAGCCTGACATAACAGGGTGGCACACGCACAGAAATCTTTGCGGTCTTCAGGAGCTCATGCACAAAGAAATGCTCACAAGGAAGGGCAAAGGAGTGGGTATCCAAAGAGGAGGTACTGGCCAAAGGAGCTGTGCTTTCTGCTGCTATTTTAGAAGAGAAGCCTTTTCACTCACTCAGTCACTCAAAAAAAAAAAAAAAAAAAAAAAATTGATTTTAGCAGTAAGGAACACTATGGCAGGCTTCTTTCCCCTTTTTCAATGTAAACCAGAGCAGAAGAGCAGAGCCAAAGAAGGTGGTGCATCCCTCTGCATCCCCAGCAGTGCAATGAAGGGACAAGGAGCTCAGAGAAGATGCTGTGTCCTGAGGAGCCTTCAGCCTCTACAGCAGCACAGGTGCTGCATGAAAGCATCTGAGACAGACGGTGGAGCTCTATCAGACACTTTTGCAGAATGACTTGATGATGCTGAGCTGGAGACAGCAGCTGACAGCATAGTCTTCAGGCTCAGAGTGCTTTGTGCATGGAGCAGCTCTAGGAAAAAAGCCTCCTGCAAGGAGATGGGGGTAAGTGCCACTGTCATCTTCCTGAGGTTGCTGCAGTGTCACAGTGAAGCACTCCATTTTACAGCTCASTACTGGCCCTCTCATCTTTTACCTGTTTAGTTTTTACTATTATTGAAAGGTTCTACTGGACAAGAAAAACTATTGCCAGCCTGAGATTTCCTTCTGAGTAATCRTTAAAGGGCACAACTGGCTGGCAGAGAGGGCTGCAGGAGGTGGGGGTACACTCCCACTGCACACCCATGCATCACCCAGTGGGAGCAGCTCGTTCCCACACCACCCAACCCCCTGGCATGGCTTGCCACGGGGACAAGCAGCAAACCCAGCACTGGGGGAACCAAGGACTGCAGCAAGGGGCCAGTTGCTGCATTCAGCTGACCAGCAGGAGCACAGCTTCCTCCCAGAGCCCCCGCCGAGGGCAGGGGTCACGGGTGCCTGTGCTCCAGCTGCTGTCCCTGCCCGCCTGCACCCCACGCCCTTTCCATTCGGGAGAGGTATCGATCTGCTGGCAGCAATGGGCTGGATAATTAGCCAGGAATTAGGGTTTCTATTACAGCCAGGAGGCTGCCCCAGCTGATTTATCACCTGAATAATTTACTGTGATTGAAAGGAAATTAAAATGAACTCCATTTGACAACTGCGCTTTTATGGGCTTTACTGAAGACTCAAAAGCCAAATTAATAGCCTGGTGTTGTTTGATAGTCTACTGAGAGTAAATATYGGAAGGTTTTTTGCCTCCTGATGTGCTCTCCTAGGCTTGATTTTAGAGCTGGGATTTTCTTCCCCTCCCACCAGTAAGGCTGCAGCCTGGAACAGGGGAGATTTCAGCTGTAAAAGCCATAGAGCTCCCCTTGCTCCTCTCCCACCTGCCCTCTCATTCTCTCTTCTGTGGGTACCGAGGATCACAGGGTCAGCAGACTGGGGATGAGCAGGCAGCCCCCGGCCCAGCCTGGCAGCACCAGCAGCCAGGGCTGCCCGCAGGGTGGCCTGAGGGAAGGGCAGGCAGGGGGGCAACGCAGCCACCCCCAAAATCAGCCTGCATCCCTCAGCCCCCCGTCACCACCCACAAACTCATCCTGCATCCCTCAGCCCCCCGTCACCCCCCACAAACTCATCCTGCATCCCTCAGCCCCCCGTCACCACCTCGGAGCCCCGCCACTCTGGCAGAGCTGGGGTGCACCCCACCATGGTCCAGGGTGCTGACCCTGCAGCGCTGTGTCCTCCTACCCTCTGCTGCCTGCACTCCTGCAGAGTGGGCAGAGCATTGCTACCTTCTGCTTCACCCTTCTTTGTCTTCACTGTTTCTCAATTTTTTATTCGTGTACATTTATTGAGCCACATATTATTGTTTCCTTTTCCTTTTTAASTTGTTTTTCATGTAGCACACCATGGAATGCAGCCATGGTTAAGAGCTTTCCTTGGAATGCTCAAATCATTCCAGCAAGTGGCAGATTGAGAAAATATTTGGTTCCTCAAAGTACCCATGAATAATTTTCATAATTTTCACTGGTTTTGGACAACATGAAGTTTTGGGAAGACAGAAACAAATATTAGCTCTGCATTTCTCAGTAAAAGTGTCAGAGTATTTTCAGATGCTCAACAGCCTCTATCTACCCAAAGGTTTCCCAAGAAAAAGCATATTTCTCACACTCTGGGGACCAGGACCAAACATGCAGTCCTGCAGCTCACAGAATCATTGCATGGGTTGCATTGGGAGCAATCTTAAAGATCATTTCAATACCCCTGGCACAGGCAGGGACACCTTTTAGTAGATTAATTCCTTCCTTCTGCTTGTCCAATAGCTGAACTTTGGGAGTGAGTCCTCTTAAAACRYAAATGCATTATATTTTTTGGCTTCYCTAGAATTTTCCATTATTCCCAAAGATCYAACTCCAGTACTGTAAGGGGGATTGTATATCTCASTCCTCTCAGAAGTTGCATTCCAGCTGKTCCTAGCAAAAAAAACCAAGATTCCTCTTTCAAAGCTGGAGTGTACTTAGGCAGAAAGCAAAACTTGAAGATTTTCAAAAGAASTTTATGCCCCTCTCTTGGTCAATTCAGAGAACTTCTTTGGTGCAGCTCTCTCTGCATCAGGTTTCAACTTCATGCAATTCTTCCACTTTTTCCAAATCATAAGTAATTTTGGGGGGATTTCTTGGCTATCTAAATTCCATGAGTTACCCAAATTCCATCTGCCTATCTCCAGATCCACATTTATCTGCACTCTGTGTCATGAATACCTGTGTTACTATATGTATGCCAGGTTACTGATTTCTGTATGAGCACAGAATATGTCAAAATACCGAAAATTTTATCCAGAAATCAATCTGATAACAGATATTTTGTTTAGTTCTAGCTTAAATAAGTGGGAAAGCACCAGCACAGGCCTAGGAATTATTTGCTATTAGCAGCAGGCAGTTATCTTCTTAGCTGGTGACCTACATAGTGTTGAATCTAGTCACATCATGTTATGCCTCATTATGGCCCTGATCTAAACTTTATTGAAGTCAATAGAAATATTCCTCTTGGCTTCAATGAGTATTCGATTGGACCTACACATCTAGATGTGTATATTATGGCCCTGATCTAAACTTTATTGAAGTCAATAGAAATATTCCTCTTGGCTTCAATGAGTATTCGATTGGACCRATGTGTGAAACTGAAAGTACAAAAGAATCCATTTCTGTTGTGGACAGAAATCCAGCACGGATAATTCCTTTCTTTATTCTGAGAAAATTAACGCACTGTCTCTCCCATTGAGCCAYTCCAGCTGTATATCCTTCACCCTGCATTTTTCACCGTAGATGCATTAATCCCACTCTCACAGCCTCCACAAGCACACTGGTCCACCAGCCCCGGGCCTGCCCCCTGCCTGCTTCAATGGGGCTTCCCTGCACTTGTCAGCCTCACAGACCTGAGGCCCTCAGGTCTCCTTGACTCCCCTGGGTCTCCAAGGACATCTCCTGTCTTTGTCAGTGCTTTGGCTGGAGAATTGCTTGAGTCAACAGTTCACAAAACASATGGCACAGCCTTGGCCAGTCTGGGACAACTTCCCAAAGGTGCTGTGGAGAGCTCCTCCATCCTTCTGGCTGGAACCAGAGGAAGCCATTGGAGGATAATCACCCCCACAGAGGGGTTTGCTGAGTACAGGCAGTGCTTCCAGTTCCTGCAGGTCTTAATGGACAATAGGCAATGGAAAATTTTGCCACTCAGTGTTGCTACTCTCTGCACAGGATGAGTGCCAGTTCCAGATAAAGTCTGAATCGTCACTGCAGTGACCATGAATAATGGGGGCTGCCTGCAGTAGAGGCCAGGCTGAAGTGTGTTGGTCTGACACTGGTGTAGGRGCAGAGCACAATCCCAGGCCAGGCAGACAGGTAAGACCCACTCCTTCTGTCAGTGTGGTTTGTTCCAAGGGAGTCTGGGGTGTTGGCAGCACCAACAGCCTTCCCTGTGGGCACTGCAGAGCCAGCACACTGGGGAGCAGCAGGGCCCATGCACACACACAGACACAGAGCACAGAGAGACTGGAGCTGCTGTGAAGGCTCTCCTTTCCCAAGGTGTAAGAATTACAAAGTCTGGCATCACATGGCTGCAGGCACGGTCCCTGCAGATGGATGAGACACACAGAGCTGGCACACAGCAGCCATGTACAGAATGGCAGTGCAACACTGCTGTTGCAAACATACCACCATGCCCATTTCCATACCCGTGCCCAGAAAAAGTGAAATCAGTTTTCTGTGAACATTTGCAGCCTGTGCAATGTAATAATGGGCTGTTTGCAGKAAATGAGCACAAAAGGGCATAAACATAAGAGAAAGGCCTTCATTCTTATGAATTCCTTTAACAGAAGAATTCATTTTTGTAGCAGGGCTCTGTCAGGGGGAGGTGGGCCAGAGTGCTTCTCCATACTGACTTTATGTCACGGCTCCTCCCCACAACACATAGACATGAAAGGACTTGATGCRGTTTGCACAGACACCCTCAGCCCCTGGCTCCCTCTGCCATGCAAACTGCATGRTTTTTCTGTCCCACACAGGCAGGGAACACATCTGTGCTGCAGAGCAAACATGTTCCTGTGCCCAGCTGCACCACTGGGTGTTKGGCTGCAAAACAAGGCAAGGAACAGCTGATGCCTTACTTCTGRCCCTTGATGCACAACTTCTGACAGTCTTTAATGGCAGGAGCACGCCTGGGATCCCTGCCTCACCCAGCACACACAGCCATCGCTGTSTCTCTCAAAGCACTGTCTGATGRTTTATTTCCCTGTCACTGTCCKGTGGRTGCCTTCTCTCTCAACACAGTATGAGCCTTTCCCCAAATACAAGTATCCCTTCCTCATCAGTCTCTCCCTAGATACCACAGTCTACAGCAGGTGTGAAAGTTAATYTGATTATTGTCAACAGTACAGCATAGATTCACAGATTCACAGAGTATTCTGAGTTGGAAGGGACCCACAAGGATCATTACTCCAACTCTTAAGGAATTGAGCCCACAATCTTGTTGTTATTAGCATCATGGTCTAACCATGTCAGAAGATGATAAATAACTCAAGAGGCCCCATTTTATGRGGGTTATCTGAGAGAAACATCAAGATGGGAAACTGAAGGAAGTGGATTGGAAGCACTCAAAGCAAAGGGTTACACACTGCTGAGCAATTACTCCCACACAGCCCATCAGCCCCTCTGCCTACATGAAGGGCAATGGACCCAAAAAGGTAAGGACAAATTTTGTGCAGAAAARGCACCAGGAGCACTTTGGGCAGCACCTGG
The DNA here is from genome assembly GCA_002167245.1 of Sporophila hypoxantha. Lineage (NCBI taxonomy): Eukaryota > Metazoa > Chordata > Aves > Passeriformes > Thraupidae > Sporophila > Sporophila hypoxantha. The sequence goes on from NDFG01000176.1 coordinate 279,794, forward strand.
GAACCAAGCCTGATGAAGCTGCAAATACTGTGCTGTGCAGGAGGGACTCCTCTCCCCCTCACCATTGCCAGGGCCTGCCACCAGCACACCAGTGAGGAGGAAGACTTAGAGAGGAGCCTCAAGACAGGAAGGAAAAGGGATCTACAGGGTCTARAGAGTAACAATTATTGCAATAAAATACCTGGGGTCCTCCCCAAGTTAATAGTACTGGTACATCAGTAAGTTTTGTGCCAAAGCAAAATTAGTGGTATTCGCTGGCTGCTGCTGGATCAAATTTCGAATWAAATGGGTAAAGAGTGGGTCAGCAGCTCACACCAGTCTTCTTCCCACATCCTGTCTCCATGGGAAGGAGTATCTTTTCCATYCTTTCCTCTACAAAAAGAGCTTCAAGCTCCATACATCCACCACTCACCTAGCTCCTAAAACACCACTTTGGGGTCCAGCAGCACTTTGGACCGACAAATGTCACCATCAGATCTTGCTTTACTACAGCACTCTAATCCAGGGACAACTCTGGCTTTCCATGGCATGCCATTAATATCCTCAGTATTTGATTACTCATTGATTTCTTTGGCCATACTAATTGATGCAGACAGCTTCTCCACTTTGGCTAAGCATCACGACAGCTTTGCTTGACTCACCAAGGAGGTGAGACAAAGCTGTTCCTGTAAGGACTGGGCACACACAGCATCTCTGTGAACCACAGCAAGTCATACAGATCACATCTGGTCATGTTGAACCTTACCCTTCACATACCATCAAAAAGCAGAAGCTGACCCCAAATAACCACAAGCCCTTAACCATGGTCCAGCCTTCCAAAAGCAAAGACCATATTCCAAGAAATATGAAAACAAAAAACTGAAAATTTCTTTTGTAATTACATGTAAAAATGCCAGGCAATATGGTTCTGCAGAGTACATTTTGGATCTCATAATGCCAGATTTCTCAGCATCTTACTTGACTTCTCAGAGCAGGCAAGGTGTATCCTGTTCATCATATTAACATCAGCATATCTCCTATTTTAATAATCTGGCTGCTTAGAGCCATTCTAGTCACAACTCCTTCTGTGGAGATCGTTTCTCCATCAAGAGCAAACACAAATATCCCGTATTTGATAATTGGGATAACACTTCAGCAAAATCCAAATCTCCCATTCTTCCTATAAAACCAGTAAAAGTTTATCTCTGAATAAATGTCCACTCACTGCTGGACTGTCTCCCATGAGCTGCAGCTGGCCATGACTAAGAGGCTCCAGACCAGAAAAACAAATCAAAAGCCCCCTCCCATCACRGCTCCCTTTGCAGTGACTGTTTTGGCCTGTAAGTTTTTGCAGGAACAGATCTAACACGACACAACTGCGAGGTGACCAGGGCTGGAAAGGCTTGCCATGCCTTGGGCACGGAGCCTGCCCTSCCCAGCATCCCCCGGGTTCGGATGGGATAACCACCATCTAGTGGCACGGGAGGGCCACTTCAGCTTCCCCAGACAGGCACGGCCTGACTCCCCACCTSCTTCCAGCTGCAGGTCTGCAGAGTGCCGCAGCACACACAGATCGGGGAGAACACAAAAACAGCAGAAAGGTGGGGAAAAGCAAATGTCTCTATGAATTAAATCAAAAATGGCAGATGAGCTTAAAGGCATGAGGAATTCCTACTCTATCATAGCATTGTCAGCATAAGTAAATAATTTTTTAAAAAAACGTATGCATATTCCTTAACTGAAGCCAGATTGGTAGTAGGCAGCCATGAGAGCATCTCCAATGGCCCTCAAATGTATAGATTCTTCCAAGGGGAATCAGTGTTAGAAAAGTCCATCCACCTTGCTAAAAAGCATGTCTGATATTAAGAACACTGAAGATTAATGGCTGAATACATCATTAAGTAGCAAGCTAGACCAATATCYGTGCTGACAGCAATATATTAATTTCTACCTCCTTCTCAGCAGCTAAATTAAATACTGCCACCTAAGAAGAAGAATACAGAGAGACATAGCTAATCAGTTTTTTCATGTGCTTCTATACTATGCCTGCAAAAATTGAATTTTTCCAAAATATTAGTGCCAAGTCCTCCTCAAACACACTGTAGATCCATAGGTGCAATCAATTTATCTTCACATACTAATCGGATGTTGCAGCAAATGGCCAGTTACATGTCTAATAGGCCATTTCTGGATACAAAAATCTGATTTGTGTCCACAATCATGCTCACTGTGAACCAAAATTAGGCACTGAGCTTTGCAAGTCTTCTCCTTGTTACCTGCACTGCCTGCTTTTGATCTAACAAAAAAACATCAGAAGTTGTGGTGCTCTTCAAAGGTTCTTTTGATGCCACTGGTCCAGATCAAGTGTKATTTCATAGCCAAACACTTGCTGATGTTTGCACAATGAGTGTTTACTTTAATTTTCTAATAGGTTTTAATAGCTAACATGGGCTTGGCTGAAATGAGRTTGACAAGAGGGGTCTCCATATTTGTCAACTGAAACTGAAAATCRTTTGGTCATGTACACCAAACAGATCTCTGCCAGTGGAAAGCGTATCAGGAAAACATGAAATATTTGCACTAGTACCTGCTCTGGTTTGATGGGCTCAGTTGTTGTGAAAATGTCAGAATAATGTTGTCTCTCAAAGACACGATCCAACACTTCTAGCTGCTGCTGGGTGAAAAGGTCTCCTCGCATCTGCTTCCGAAGGAAATCTCTGCTTGGTAGAGAATGGCCATTTGGCACTGGAGATTCCTGAATACCTTTCAAAGAGGAGAGAGAAGAGGAAAAATGAGTAGTCTCATGATGTGACCTAAAGCCTACAGCAGAGTGTCTTATTTTAACCCTTGAACAGATGTAGGTAGCAGTATGGTGAAGTCATGAAGACTTTTTGAGAGGTTACAGTTTGCTGGAAAACACACTGTACAGTCTTGCATTACAGGCAACCCTGAACCCATCAACAGCTTCACACATTATTTAAAGMCAGGATACAGCATAGCAATCACATTTTTGCCTGCTCCACGTTTACTGTACCACCTGGGAAGCTGTCTGGTTCGTGGTCTGTGTGTAAGAGAACACAGAGGATAAGCAGATGGCCTGATGATGACAGTCACAGTCAGCTTGGGTCAGCTCCAGCAGAATGCTCTGTCCAGTCACCACCCACACACTCTGTGCCCCTCCTGTGCTACCTGCAAGTCCTGCTCAGCTCCACCCACGCTGAGCTCTGAGCTCTGAGCTCTGGCACAGACTCTGAACCTCTGCCAGCAGCACCAGCCCAGCCTGTGTTGAACTAAGGTGGGGAATCCCTGGGCTGAGGTACCACTGCAACACCCTCAGCCAGTCCKAGATGCACTCCTGACCCTCCAATCCACTTTGTGTTTCTCCAGCTTACTGGCAGGACTCAAACCTGGGCTCCAAAGCACATTTTCCTCCTTCTCCCCTTTGGCAGAGATTTTTAGCAGGAGTCATAAGTGACTGACCATGGCTGAAAAGCCATGAGACAAGTTTAAAAAATGTTTGGTAGTCTGAAAAGACTCTTGCACTACATGGGCTTGTTTCAATTTGCTTTTTGCAGATTCACAGTGGTTTCCTACTTTTCCTTCACCTGTCAGTGCTGGAAATATGTATTTTATGCACAGAAAACTGAGATCTGCAGTATTCCCAGGACTCCAGGAGGTGGAACTCCAAGAACAACAGTAAATATCAGATTTCTTCTCCAGATGGCAACATTGAACTAGACAGAGGGAGGAAATGTTTTAAAAATAGCATCTAGCTGCCAGAGTAGTTCTGAGGAGCAGAATTTAAATGCATCCTTAACAGCYAGATTTCCATGAGTGCTGCAGTTGCTTACAGTCCAAGAAGTCTGCAGAGGAATATCATCACCTAGACCTCCTCTGGCAGATTCTGCATCAAGTTTTTTGATTGTAAGTATAGAGGAGATCTGAGAGAGGCAATCTACACAAAAACAGCCCATTGCTGTAGACATCAGTTGTGACCATAGTAATACAGTGGCCATCAGTAATACAAGAGATGCTTGGTGGACAAGATTTTTTACAAAGGACTATTGATTTAAGATCATCCTTCAGCAGAGATGGATTTTGCAGAAAATGCTGTCTATCCAGAAAACGAGGCTTCTTTAAGGCAGAGTCCTCAGACTGGGGCACCAACATAGGGAAATACCTTTCAACCTCAGTTGCTAATGCTGAATTTAAGCCAAACTCTCCTTATACTGAACAGACATTTGYTGTTAGCAGTTACTGCTGGAAACTCCCTTCTCAATTTGAGCTCAGCAATTTCAAATACAACAACATTATATATATATCCTTCCTACAGAAAGCAATGCAATTTTATCAAGGGTAGATTATGGCTTTTGTGAAGTGGGAGGACCAGTTTATTCCACACAGGAAGGGAAACAAAAACCTGAATCTGTGGTCTGAGTAGGATGTCCAAGTATGAAAAGGTACAGAGGGATACAAGAAAGCAGTGTATTTTTCTCTTTTTCTTTTTTTTTCTTTTTTTTTTTTTTTTTTACTATTCTAAATCAAATAATATCTAATAGACCCTGTGCTGTGTTTAGTCAACCATGGCTTATGGAATTAAAAATCTGTTTGGTAGCTGTATGGTATCACAGGGCCAGGGASATCCTGTCTCTCAAGCATGGAAATGCTTGATGCTTGCTTTAAATTTCAGGTTAAACTGCTATTCACAATTTGGCATCAAAGTTAAAGCTTTATGCAGATTTGGGATCAAGGGGATGGCAAAAGGGAGTGAAATGATACAAGACAGTCATGAGCTGAAAACTGTTCTTGGAGATGCCAGTACAGTCTGCACACTGTTTGTGCATCCAGAGACTGGAAGTGCAATGAGATCCCCTCGTGTTTGAAAATGGAGCAGTAGTCCCACCTTTCACCAGCAGCACTTTTATTGTGCAGATTTTTGGGAGGGAACACCTTGGAGAAGAGGAGGCCGATGAAAGGAAAGCCTGGGCAGCAGCCTCAGCCAGAGAGAGGCACAGGGACAGTGCTGGGAAGGGTCTCCCACCCCAGACCCCAGAGTGTGAGTCCAGGCATAAAGGCTCCATCGTGTGCCATGCCATCACACCCACGCATCTGCCCCAGCATCTGTCCCCTCCATCCAAGGGGCCCTGGGGCAGGGATGGCGCTCAGGCACTGCCACCASAGCGCGAGGAAGAGGAGGGGATTTCTCTCTGCAAAGAAAGGATGGAGTCACATGGAGATGGTAGAGGGGTTCTGGAGGGGTTTGGTCTCCAAGTCAGCATTTGGTATGTTGCTGGAAGCACAACGTCTGCTGCAGCCAGAATGGGCTGCCAGCTCACACCACTTGTACATCCCTGTTTGCCAACATCTCCACACGCTGTCCTGAGGACGTGAGATGGGATCAGTACAGCAGGCTGCCCTGGGAGGAGGAATAATGCATGCAGCARTGGTGCCAGGGAGGGGAGGCAGGGGCTGGGCAGCACTGGGACCACTGAGGTGGCTGACACTGCACCAGAGGAGCCACCAAGCCTCCCTCACTGTGGCTATCACCTGCTCTCTGCACCCTGCCAGCAAAGGAATAGCTTGTGCTTTTGCACTCTGGGAATTTGCACCAAATTCAGACTAATTTCCACCAAGTTCTGGATTCCATTGTAGAACTAAAGAACTTCCTGTACATGGCATATGACACACAGGAGTTCATTAAGATCTTCAGGATGTGTTTGGCTGTTCGACATTATATYAATAATACCATTAACATTATACATTGTTTAGCTAGAATAGCTTTGATAATTAAAGTACTGTTGGAAGGCTTGAAACAATTTTAATTATAAATAGGCTCAAGGGAGCGATAAAAACATTTTTCATATAATCAGTGCATCCACATAGGCTTGCATTCACATGTTTTATGGATAATAGCACTACATGTATGTTGTAGTGTGTTTTTATTTTGCAGGTTATTGTTTGATTTGTTGTTCGGTAGTTATTTGGGCTTTTCCCCCCCTGCTTTTCGAGTGACACAGACTTGTCTTTGTTATTCAATTGAGGCAGGTGTCYGTTTATCTCTTTGCTACTTAGCTACTTTCTGCCAAGTCTCAAGCCCTTTCCTCCCACATCCAGTTGTTAACCCCTCCTGTCCCAAGCACTTTTCCTTCCTTGCATCCCTTGCCCTTGTGTTCCACTCCCAGTTCTCCTGATTAGTTGAACATTGTGTCCTCCCTTGAGACCTGCCCCCCTTTATAAGCTGTTGTTTGCCCCCAGCTCATGGCCTGGGAGCCCGAGACTCGGGGAGTGCAACATCAAATGAAGTGACCCAGTGCCACCCAGGCCGTGCTGCTGCTGGGGCCTTTGTGTCCTGTGCTGTGCCTCGCTGGCAGCTGGGATTCCTCGGAGCCCCCAGAGGGGCACTGTCACCCCCCACTGTCACCATCCAGCCGGCACGTGTGACACGTGTATACCCATCCATTCTGCAAAACAGCCACTTCCCAATTCAATGGCATCTTTCCAGAAATTCAAGTGAAGAGCACAGATATAGCACTCTCCTTAGGACAAAAGATTGCATTCCTCCCAAACAAACATTTCACCCTTTATAAGGCTGTGCACATGGGATAAGATGATGCCATTAGCCCACAATTTCCTGAACTACTTGTGCTGAAATGCAGCGAGGTGTAATGCACTGAGAGCTGCCGCAGGGAGAGCCTGCCCYTGCTGCTCCTCCAGCCAGGCCATGCCAGTTCAAACAGCCTCCCCAGCCTCTGATTCGGGTCCCTGCCAGGCATCCGACCCAGCTCAGAGCACTGACTCAGTTTCCCACAGCTGCACACAGCTAGGCGAGCAATCCGCCCTGCAACTGCYGCTGGGAGCCTTGCCATGCTGGGGACAGGTCTGCAACTGCCCTCCCTGGTTCCAGACTCACTGACAGGCATCTTCTTGGCAGGGAAAATGCAATCCTTTCCCACTCTGAAGTGCATGGGCACCTTCTGTTCACACCTTGCCCAGAAAAACTGACCTGTGGTTTCACAACCAAAGGCAGACACGCTGCTAAAGYAACTGGCCTGCCTTGGACATAATCTAGGTATTAAACACAAGCAAAGATTTTCTGTGGCTAGCCAAAGTCGGAACAACCCACCAGAAGTCTGGGAAGAGTTAGRCACAGAAGACATCTGCCTCTGAGAAGAGAGACCATCCACAGTCTTGCTGACAAAAGTCTGCCCAAGTGATGTGAAAATCACCCAGAAAATAGGGAATCACTGCACGGTTTGGGTTGGAAAGGACCTTACATACTTACATACAAGCTCCAGTCAGCTGCCATGGGCAGGGACYRCTTCCACAATTCAGGTTGCCTAAAGTCCTGTCTGACCTGTCCTTGGGCATTGCAACTAATACATCTTTGTTAATTAAGAGCAAGTTATTTTCTGAAGACCTAAGCAAATAGCAAGATCAGTTTAAAGGATTTGATAAATTGAGATCTCCTTTTTCTAATGCATTTCTGTGGTTAGATACTCATCCATGACATGCTTTCTGAAACAGCAGGAGAATATTTGAAATTGCTAAATACAAGGAAACCAGAATTTTAGCAACCCTCACCAGACAATTCACTTGATTTAAAATACTATTTCTAAGACTACAGACCAAGATAAGAARAAAAGARYCTATRTTCACAAAATACTAKAGCATATTTAAAAGCCTTAAATCTTAGTATGAAAACAAGGCAAAATATGGAAAGACCAGTAAAAAGCACTGAAATATAYAAATGGTTCAGCTCCACCTTTTTTTATACTGATAAGGACGTCAGCACAATTTCAGATAGTGATAGGACAAGGGGGAATGGTTTTAAACTGAAAAAAGAGAGATTTATATTAGATGTTAGGAAGAAATTCTTCTTTGTGAGGATGGGCAGGCCCCGGCACAGGTGCCCAGAGCAGCTGGGGCTGCCCCTGCATCCCTGGCAGTGCCCAAGGCCAGGCTGGACACTGGGTCTTGGAGCAGCCCGGGACAGTGGAAGGTGTCCCTGCCCATGGCAGGGTATGGAACAAGCTGGTCTTAAAGGTCCACTTCAACACAAAGTGCTTTATGATTCCATGAATCTGTTTAAATACTGTATTACAGTTTGGGGCAGACCTTGCCCTGGTGCAGTTCCACTTGAGAGTGTCAGCAAGGTGACAACAGCTGAGAAACAGATGCCAACCACAAATCCAGCTGGACTAATATTTCCAATGCTATTAATAATAAAGGTGTGCCATGAGGTGTGCACCTCCATGGTAGATTAATCTGATGCAGTGCTTTTCTGAAGATAAAAGGAATCTACTGGTTTCAGATTTTCAGGTTGTTTGTTTTCTTTTTTTGAGCAATACACTTATACAGGGTAAATCAAGGAAATACATAGCTAGTGCCATGAACAGCCTACATTCATAAAGGACATGATTTCTGCCTCTAATTTGTACTGTCCAACTTCATTACCTGTTATCATACCTAATTACTCCACCTTATAGGGAAATGCGGGCTAATTAGGGAGGATGTTATTCACCACATTTAAAACATTATGAAGCAAATGAAATATTACCAGGAGGCAAAAAGGTGATTTGTTTTCTTGTAGCATGCCTGTAAATTAGTCCAGAGAAGATAAAGGTTCTGTTTAATTACCACATGGAAGGTTTTGTTTAAAACGTAAGCTGAATTTTCGCAKCACCTTCTCAGGATTGTATACATTTGGCAGACAGCTGCCCCAGAATGCTCTTCCCAGCAAAGCATTAGTTTCAGGACCACATATGTGAAGAGAGATCTTTGTATTTACACTACTCAAATTTTCTAAGCCCTGTTATTTCTTTTTTCTGAAGGACAATATCACTAAAAAGGGTCTATATATTTTGAAGTGTATATAGCTGATCACTGTGCAAATATTTTCAAGAGAAGTCACTGTATTTCACAAAGGTAGGTATGAGTTTTATCGTAGATCAAAGTGAGAAAGAAGGGGAAAAAATGATAAATCATCAGAGATCCAAAAATACTTTTCATTTGGAGAAGATATCAGGCCATTTCGGAGGCACTGATAGAGTCTCTGCTCTGTCTCCATTACCACTGAAGGCAGCCGGAGCCAGGAGCTGACTACGCTAGATTATATTCCCTATAAGATGGTCACCAATATATATATATCTGATCTTCAACCTCTATTGATTGACCAATTTCACAAGCAAAGACTGGTGAAATGAAGCTGAAATGAACATCATGCTTTAACTCATTGAACCCATCAGGCCTGAGTTAATCTCACTGCCCACTGTCTCTGATAGAATTCAATTGATCAATCATGTTTCGGTGATAGTACCATTTCAGTGGCTTATTGCTTCTTCATTTCAAGCCTTGACCTGTTAGATATACTTGGACCAGCTCAGCTCCTTCTGGAGACACAGAGACCCACATCTGCCAGCAGCAGTGCATTGTCCTGCCTCCAAGCACAGGAAAACTCAGGGGAGCACTGGTGAACACTCTCAGTTTCACAATCTGTTTTTACAGGTATTCTACCAACTTTGCAGTCAGGATGTGTGAGGACATGAGGAATCTGAATGGCCCAAACCCACTGCCCTCTTGTCAGTGCTTGGACAAGCAAGGACAGTGCCAGTTTGGCCATCTGGCTCCAGTCCTTGAGTGCAGCAAAAGTGGTGCACAATACCAGTACACAGGCAGACTGCCCCAGTACAATCCCAGCTGAGCACTGCCAGCACACTTGCACACGCCAGAAGCACAGGGCTGGTCAGAGTTCACCATGCCTGTGGCTAGCACTGGGGTCTTCAGGGATGTTTCATCTGCCATGTTAATGCAGAGCCAGCCTGAGTGCATCCCCTTTGTCACTAGCCTGGCCTTGCTCCTGCAGACAGGGGCCATCTGGATTCTGCTGCACCTTGCTCCCAGCTGCCCTTACTCCAGCCAGCAGGAGCTGGAGGGCCCCTGGCTCTGCCCAGGCTGCCTTCACGCCATGCACAGCCCTGCAGACCAGGCTGCACCCCTGCAGCCCCCTGAGTGAGCCCTCACCACACCACACTCCCTGCAGAGCACCCACCTGCGCTGAGAGCAGGTCCAGCCAGTGCCTGGGCATCCAGCACCAGGTGTGCACTGGCTCTGGGGAATGGAAGAAGCGAGACAAAAGGAGCTGTGCCGTGTCATTGGCCTGTCAGTGCTGCTCTTCTAAAATGCTCAGCAGCACAGCAATTAGCACTTGTATCACCAGACACTTCRGGTCCTTCATGAGTGGTGCAGCCCTTCTCCACCAAGAGAACGTTTGTGTCTTTTCTGTAAGGCAGCTGAAGGTCCTCCCTGGTGTACAAGGGGCAGTCAGGCTGTGTGCCCACCAGACACACGAGCTGGAGCTGTGCCAGCACACCCTCGAGRTGCCACCCCACAGCARTGCTGCACATCTGCACAGCAAAGCTGGTTATGAGACTCACCAAAAATGTGGGTTTTATTTATTGAACAGAATTCCCATGAGATTACAGCTGTCCTCCTCCTGCAGTTCTTTTAATCCTGCTGTAGCCATATATGGAAAATCTTCTATGTATCTCAAGGAAAACCTGCAATCTCCACCATCCCACATTCCACAAAGATATGGTGGGACCTCACACCTCAGCAGCCCTGATGCTTGTGAATSTGACAGCGTATACATCTGAGCAAACATTTGTGCAAATAGTGCCACTGAGTGGAGCTGGATTGCTTGTGCACCTGCCCAGATACCATCAGGATGGACTTTGCTCATGCCCCGAGCCTTGCGCACACAGGGCACAGCCCTGCACCCTGCACAGTGTGCACCTGGGGGCAGACAGTGCCCCTGGGCTGGGGGCCTTCCCACAGGTCAGAGCACCTGGCAGCAGGCCTGGGTCTGTCTCTTATACACATCTAGATGTGTATAAGAGACAGGAGGTCAGAGCACCTGGCAGCAGGCCTGGGTTTGTCTGCAAGGAGCTCTGCTGGGTGCTGGAGCACAGCTGGACTGTGCCCTGCACTGCTGCGGGACCCCAGCACAGCTGGCAGTGCAGATGTGCCCATCCCCGGGGGGATCCAGGCACGGTCACCAGCAGCAATCTGTGGGGCAGCACGGGCTGCTGCCCTGGCCATCCCCAGCCTGGCAGCTCAGCCTCCACGCAGCATCCTCAGGGAACCACAGGGATGCCCACGGGCACCAGCCCCGCCACGTGGCAGAGTCTGCCTGGGAACAGTGGCTGGGGGGACTGATGAAACCAKTGGAAGTTTTGTGAATGCTCTTCTGCCACCGTTTTGCATTTAAACAACAGCAAAAATTATGTCAGAGACAGCCCCCTGCATGGTGGGGAATTTGGAAGTGCAGAGATGAGGGTTTAGAGGAAGAGGCTGAGAATAGCAGAGCAGACACCGAGCCTGGCACAGAGAGTGGGAACGTGCATCCCTCCATGGCTCCTGGGCCACAGCAGACTGTGGGCACCTGGAAAAGCCTCCAGGTTCAGGCACCCCTTGGCCAGCTGCAGTGTGATGTGGAAACACGCTTGTATTTCTGTGATTTCTGTAGTAACTAAGGTGAGCTGTAACTCCTATAATTATACAAAAATGCCATGACAAGTTCCTTAAAAAAATCTTATGTGAAACTGACTATTTTCCTAATCCATTTTTGTCAGCTGAGCTCAGCTTTAGAGACATCACTTTATATCATGTGCTCCCAGCTCAAAGGGCATTTTTAAAAYGTTGTTAAAAGCTTATTGAAACAATTATACCATAGTTTATACCTACTTCCATACCATGTCATTTCATCACTTCTTTCAAAAAAATAATTTCTATGTATGCCTGGGTGACAAYGACTAATGCAYGTTGCAGATGAAACTGTGCTCTGTGTAGGTCTGGAAACGCTAAAATGGCCTCTCGTTTCAAACGAGCAGGAGAGGATTTACAGCTCTGAAAAATACTGGGAGACAGAAATTGGACAGCCAAAGGAAAAGTGGTGTTAGGAGAGGAGCCCGATGGGGTCTGCTCAGGCAGTGGCCAGCTCTGGAGCTCTGCTGGAGGTGGGAAGCCTTCAAGCAYGGCAAACCTCCTAAGAAATGCAGACGACTCRRAAACAGCAATGCTACTCCTCCTAAAATGCAAATTCCTAGCAGAACATTGAAGCTGTACCACCAAGARATGATGAGGCTGGATTTACTAAAAGCAAAGGAGAGAAAAAGCCCATGGAAGATGCAGCTTGCTCTACCAGCACCAGTGCTCTGCATTGTCTCACAAATGAGGGATGTCCTTGCACATTTCCTGGGCAATTATCKACAAAGACCACTAATAAAGAGTTCTTAATACCTGCAGGCTTTTCTTGTCCATAAATGAGATATCTCCTGATTTTACAAAATCACAAACAGTGGTCTCAAGCCTTCAAGTGTTGACATGAAGAATAAACCAGTACCACAGATGACACCACCACAATGGTTTGCAGTCATAATGCAATARACAGGAAAAACCACCATTATAAAATGTAATATACAGCTACAGATTTTTACAAGTAACACAAAGCACAAGTGCAATGATACTTTTATATGTTTTATTTGCATGCATTAGCTGGGAGAAATTATGCCTTAAAAATCCTCCACAGCTGTACAACGTGGTTCTAACACTTAAATTTCTGCATACTTCTTACGCCTAGGAGCCACTGCTACTCTTTGGCTTCATTTCCTGTCTACCTGAACACAGACACGCTCTGCCATGGTGAGCCAAGGCTGGAGAGTGCCCGAGGCACCACCATGCACTTTGCTGCATGGTCTGGCAGCTGCCAGAGCCAGGGAGGTCACCAGCAGTGCCCAAGAGATTGGCACTGATGGGAGGTGCCCACAGCTGCACCCACCCTGTGCTGGGCAGCCTCTGGCACCTTGCAGCCTCAGCACCTGTTGGAACTCATTGCATCCCTCTGGGTGTCCAGAGCTGCCAAGGACCCCACCAGGGGGCTCAGAGACCCTGGCATGCTGCCCAGAGCACCTGGGGATTTGATTTTGACCTCTGGAGCAAGTTATCAACTGTGTATGAGGACATGAAAGTCACACAGGTTTGAATAGTGTAATAACAAAATGATCACAGGGTGAAAATGTAGATTTCAGGATTTTTGGAATGGGGGTTGTGGGGACAAGATGGAGGAACTTGGGCATGTCCAGCCTTTCTTCTTCTTGGTCTCCATTTTCTGCAGTGATGCTGGCACTTTGGGATTGGTTTAGAGTAGAAGTGCACTGTCTAACATAGGTGACAGGTATTGGGAATTAAGTGTAAATATGTTATAGGTAGTTTGTAGTATAAAAGGACAACACCACCCCAGTCAGAGTGCCTGTGGCTGCCCTGCTGAGCAGATCTTGGCTGGGCAGAAAGAAAATTGTATAGATAAGATAATAAACAACCTCAAGACCAAAAAGTGAAGAGTCCAGACTCGTTCTTCAGCCACGCGGGCTGAAACAGAGACACCCTGCACATCTCGGGGCAGCAACCAACAACCAACAACCCGAGAAGCACCCACCTCCAGGAGGGAGAGCACCATGCTGCTGCCACCACCCCAGCTCTCACCACTGCAGCTTGGAAGATCTTATCAGCTAGCACAGGAGATGCTGTGGATGAATGGGGTGTGCAGAGCAAGACCTGGTGGMATGAGGGGTGGACACTGTCTCTCCCAATGTCTTTGAGGTTTTTGACATGCTTTCCCACACCTCCTCCTGGAGAAACTGGTAGGAGGAAAAGTGGGCTCACAGCAGCCCTCTGAAATRCAGCAAATACAAATGCAAAGTCTCGCACTTGAGAAAACATAATCCAGGAGTGCATCCCAAGGTGGGATCAGCCTGGCTGGGAAGCAGGTCTGTTGAAGGGGCCCTGAGGGTGCTGGTGGACACCAAACTCAGTGAGAATGAGCATTGTGCTGCTGTGGCCCAGGATCCACAAAGGATCCTTTTTGTGGAAAAGCATCCACAAAGGTGTTCCAACAGAGAGAGAAGTCATTGCCGCACTGCAGTCAGTGTCTGGAATGCTGTGCTCASTTTTGGACAGCACTGTGCCAAGCAGATGTGGACAGGCTGGAGAAGGGCCACAGAGATGAACCAAGGGCTGGGTAGCTGCCATAAGAGCAGAGGCTGTGTGATCTGAGTTTGTTCAGCCTTAGGAAAAGCAGGCTTAGAGGAGACCTTATGGTCACGTTCCACTCATAAAAGTGTGCCTGCATAGGAGATGAASACTCCCTTTCTTACAAGGAATCACATGGAAAAGATATGGGGTAATGGGGAGATTCCAGGTGGACACACAAAGAGAATTATTTGCCATGAGAGCAAGCAGGCACTGTAATAACCTCTGCAGGGAAGAGCTGGATTCCTCAATGCTGGGCACTCCTAGGATTTGGCCGGGCAGGGTATTGGACTGTCTCATCTWGACCATGCTTTTGCCAATAAAGTTTGGACCAGACAGTGCTTGAGGCCCCTTCCAGCCTGGTGTTCTAGGATTCTGCATGAAAAAGGTAAATTGTTACCCTACAAAAACATGCCTCTGTATATGCTTGTGTTTCATGGTTCTGCCATAAATGTTCTGACACACTGGAGACTGAACAAAATTAAACAGCCYAGATTTTACTTTTAAGGAAAAACAGTGTGGCCCTTTTCTAATTGCTGCAATTAATTAGTGTCACCTAAACATTAATTATTTATCCTGCAGTAAACTTAGCAATCTACAGTACAACTCCCCTGATGCTGTGCTTATCACACAGAAGCCCTTATTAAGCATGTGTGGGTGAATCTCCCTGCATGTATTTGTGTTATTTCAAAACCTGATTTCATTCATTGGGAGGCTGAGYGGATCACTGTTTGGGCCACATCACAGAAATTCTTGCAAAGATCTCCTGAGCAGGAGAGACAGATCTTTTGCTCATCCCTGCAGTTTCAGTTGAGACAAAGACTCCAGGAACATCCTCACCACACCAGCAGGTGAGGCTGACCTCTGTGCCAGTTTTTCTAATCTCAATTATTTCCAATCCATCTAATGAGATAACTGCTCCAGAAAAAMAATAATTATATAATTTTTTTACTTATTTAATTTTCTATATAGATAAATATATATGGAGAAGGACAGAGAGAGAGAAAGAGAGAGATGGCTAGACCTCAGAAAATAAATTTGGAAGACCACGGTATCCAATGTTTCCCAACAGCCAGACTTTGCAAACCAGTGGTTTCCATGACTCAGTGYGGGTGGTCTGAGGGTGAATGCCTGSCATGGCAGACAAAGTCTTGTCTCTCTGTGTTTGCATGGTGCCACAGGAGCCAAGGGCACAAATCCCACTGCAACTGCTAAGCTGCAGTGATGGGGAAATGTGCAAGACATTTCATGTAATAGAAAAGCACTTGTAGACTGAAACTGAATCCTGTTCTCAAGCAGAGAGCATTTCTGAAGAACTYTGTGACACAAAGCCCTACTGGGGAAAACACTGAACATGTGGGTAGYCCCCATCTGGAGACTTTAAAAGGAAATTTATTTTAGTTTTACAGTTTAAAATCATTTCAGCGCTTAAATAGAAATTAGTCAGCTTATCTGGAATCATAGAATCACAAATTCAATTACATTGGAAAAGTTTTCTAAGATTGTTAAGACCAGCCATTTACCCAGGTCTGCCAAGACCACCACTAGTCCATGTTCCTAAGCAGCATGTCTACAGATATTTTAACTCCCACTAGGCATGGTGCCTGCACCACTGTCCTGGARAGCCTGTTTCAGTGTTTGYRACCCATTTCAGCYAATAAWTTTTTCATAATATCTAATCTAAACCAGTCACAGCTGAAGGTAATTTCCTCTCACCCTGGCACAGAATCCCAAACTGCTTTGGGTTGGAAGGGACCTTAAAGCTCARCTCATTCCACCTRCCACTGTCCCAGGTTGTRCCAAGCCCCATACAACCTGGCCTTGGGCACTGCCAGGGATCCAGGGGCAGCCACAGCTCTGYGCACCCTGTGCCAGGGCCTGCCCACCCTCACAGGGAACAATTCCCAATTCCCAATATCCCATCCAACTCTGCTCTCTGTGAGTCTGAAGACATCACCCCCTGTGCTGCTATCTATCTATCTATCTATCTATCTATCTATCTATCTATCTATCTATCTATCTATCTATCTATCTATCTATCTATCTATCTCATCTCTCTATCTATCTATCTATCTATCTATCTATCTATCTATCTATCTATCTATCTATCTATCTATCTATCTACTATCTATCTATCTCTATCTATCTATCTATCTATCTATCTATTATCTTATCTATCTATCTATCTATCTATATCTATCTCATCTATCTATCTATCTATCTATCTATTCTATCTATCTATCTATCTATCTATCTATCTATCTATTCTATCTATCTAATCTACTATCTAATCCTGCTCTCTCTCTTCTCTCTTCTACTAGCTAGCTAGCTAGCTAGCTAGCTATCATCTACACTTAGAAGTATTTGAAGGTAAATCAGCCATCACTCCTCAGGCCTAACCAAGCCTGGGCAAGCACCAGTCTCTCCTCACCCACCAGCTACTCCTGCTATTTATGTGAAAGACAAAAACTTTCCTTTAGAAAGTTTACAGAATCTTTAAGAGAGGTTCATTATTATTTTTCATGGTTTCACTTCCCCATCTCTTTTTTGACTTTATTCTCTTTAAGAAGGGAAGGAAACACACTGCTAAAATGTCTCTTCCTTACATATATACACATGTGTAACATAAACATTTAACATGTAGCCCTGTGTTCTGCACAGAACCATGCAGAACCATGTCCACTTCCCACATCCCAGCCAAAAAGACAGCCCATATGGAGACACAAACCGCACAGGAGTCACAAAAATTACTGGATTGCACTACTGTACTTTTAGGTAAAATCTCTGAAAGAGCACTTTTAAGAAAAGAAAAAGAAAAAGAAAAAGAAAAAGAAAAAGAAAAAGAAAAAGAAAAAGAAAAAGAAAAAGAAAAAGAAAAAGAAAAAGAAAAAGAAAAAGAAAAAAAGAAAAAGAAAAAAGAAAACTTGTAACATGTGACTCTGCTACTGGTGCAAAAGAGGGTGGCCAGGGGCTTGGACGGGGGGGCTGCTAACTCCCCCAGCAGGAACTGAGGGGTCCCTGCCCTACCATCCATGCCAATTTTCCTCTCCCTGGCGGCACTGTGGCAAGCAATGACTGAGGCTCTGCTCAGCACTGGGYTTCCCTGGGAGCACGCTGCTGGCGCCCTGCCCCTGCGTCGCTGCCCAGATGCCCACCTGCACCAGCCGAGCCCCTCGAGCTCCGTGGAATCCCTGTCATGGCCTGTGCCCGACCCTCGGGAGGGCAGCCTGTGTGCCAGGGCTGCCCACCAGCTCCAGCGCCTCCTTTCGCCGCTGGAACGTGGGCGCCAGTTGTTACCGTAACGCACTCAATTGTTCTCAGCAGTGCTCCAGCAAATAAAGCCATTAATTACAGCCTTTCCCTCGGCCGCCGTTGGCTGGAGCAGCAATCAATGTGCAACCCCTCATTGCCTGCTCTCGGGGAGCAGAGACAGATGCCATAAAAATGATGCGCAGCATCCCGGCTCTGCGCCGGGAGCGGCCGCCACGCTGCTCCGACACGCGATACCATATTTATTTGGCCGGCACAGCCGTGGGGGAAGGCATGCCATTAGGCGATTATTTTTATCTTACAACGTCAATTTACTTATACTGATTGGCTTCCTGCCGCCAAATATCAATTAAATTGCAAATGCCTGCTGAAGCTTATTTTATGTCTCTTTTCGCTCATTTCCCTTCTCTCTTTTTCTTTCTTTCTTTCTTTCTTTCTCTTTCTTTCTTTCTTTTCTTTCTTTCTTTCTTTCTTTCTTTCTTTCTTTCTTTCTTTCTTTCTTTCTTTCTTTCTTTCTTTCTTTCTTTCTTTCTTTCTTTCTTTCTTTCTTTCTTTCTTTCTTTCTTTCTTTCTTTCTTTCTTTCTTTCTTTCTCTTTCCCTTTCTTTTTCTTAGAAGGGGGGAGAGAGAGAGAGGGAGAGGGAGAGAGAACCAGAGAACCCTATGTTCAAACATAATTTAGTTTATTTCCCTTTCCATATCTCAAAGGAAAATCTATATCTCCCCCTGGAAGGCCATTTGCCCTCTGTTATTGGGATCTGAGGTATCACAGCAGTGGGCAATTTGTTTCAGCTGACTATCGCCAGCCCATCAGGACTCGTCAGACCTCTGCCATTTCAATGCAATTGTATCTGGTATTTCCATTTATGATTTGTTTTTAACAGCTGCCAGTACCCACCAGATGAATGGGTTTCAGACCTCACCGAGCGTGCCCACCCCTTCCTGCCACAGCCACTCCTGTCCCAAGATGTTTATCATCTTGCTGATGCAGCTCTCTGCTTGTGCCGCTGTCAGAGACCTTGCTAGCTCAGGCTGCTGCCCCCTGGCAGTTGTGTCTCAGGAGGTGACAGGGTGGCCAGAGCTGCCAGGGACTGTAAGCTGTACCCACGACAGAGAGCTGCACAGTGGACACTCACACATGGTGAGCACTGGGAGCAGGAACCTATCCAGGGGCTGCAGGTGGGCTCACCTTACTTTGTCACYGCCATGGGGGCTGCACCTGCACACACCCACTCCCAGGAAGCACCTGGGGAAAGTCTAACCAGACATGGGACCTGCTGGCACCAAGGCAATGTGCTAGACATCACACTCTCACTGCTGCGACCTTCCAGAGCCCATGGACAGCTCTGGCACAAGGCCCCAGAGCATCACAGGCAAACACAGACCCCATCACAGTGTCTAGAGCACCTCTGCCCATGCCTGCAGGAGAGAGAAAGGGAATGGGACCACATTACACTGATGGGGATGGAGGGCTCGAGGTGAGCATCAGTGATCAAATCAAATATCTCTGGCAGGCAGAGACAGACAGCAGCACTGAGAATTGGAGGGGGCCAAGAAGGATAAAGCACAGTTGAAATGCAACCAGGATGGAAAGAAGAACACCAGCTGTGGGAATCTATAAAATCTGAGGGTTTRAGGAAGTTTGTAAAAGACAGGTCTCAGTTGCAGCAGAATTGTGAACAGTGCTGAAGCAGCAGAAAAAATATGTAAGCTATAGAGAAGATATGGGAAATACAACAATAGAGCTGTGTAGTTTGGCTTTCTAAGTTGCAAAAAGTTTATCTAGTGGATATTAAGAAGGTTATTCTTATGAATAGAACCTTATTCATTGTCTCTTATAAACGGGCATTGTATTTGAGAATAAGCAAGCATTGTTTTAACCAAAGCTACGTGTGCTTATGGTGATTGGATAGAATTGGTGTCAATATGCTTTTGCTTTGTGTAATTGGCTAAGAAGGGTATATGGTATGTTGTAACATTAAGTTTTCTGGCCTGCTGCCGGGACAGTGAGCTGTTTGCATGGCTCCATTATCATAATCATGTAATGAGACTGATGCTGAAAAACAAACAGCTCAAGATGCTCTCCCAGCACCCCCGTCCTGTTTGTGTCTGTATATAAACTGCCAGTGTCACCAACCACYAATGAAGAACCCTCAGGTGCAGACCACACCTAACCCAGCAGCACACTGCCCCTGACTTGCCAGAGTGCATGGGTTCACCAAGGGAAAAACAGATCCCAAGTCCAAGAAAACTCATCTACAGCCTCTCCAGATGCAGAGGCAGCCTTTCTGCCTTTACCTGTGCTGTGCACACACACTGGGCCCTTGAGTGGGTGCAGAGGAAGGGGCACACAGGGGCACAGCATGAGAGCACACACATTGCCACACATGCACCTTCATCCAGCCAAGCACTGAACACATTGTGATCTCCTATCAGCCAAGTCCTACCTCTTACAACTGTCTGAAATGAGTKAAAAAATTCTTTGGCAATTTAGAAAAGTGCAGGTGAGTTTATTCTGAGCTTGCCAGGTATCAGGGTGATTGTCACATCATCACCAGTTATCTTCACAACAAGGTTTTGGACCTTTTTGTAAAGGTTTAGCAAGGTTTGAAAACCTGGGCCTATGTATTTGAACAATGCAGCCAGAGAGCAAGAGAACAAACAGTGAGGAATGCCCAGTGTGCACATACACACCTACAACTGTGTCTTCAGTTAAAACATGCATACTCTGTATGTATATGTATGCATAGTGACCACTTATATTCCATCTGTCCATCTATATAGCTATTACCTGTGTAGAGATGTTCATAAAGAAAAAATCAAGGGTACTAGAAAAGACCTCTTCACCCTTGGCAGTGCTGATTATTGACTGGTTCATTCAGTTCCTGATGGAGATAGTGTGATTGCCTGGAATGTACCTTGCAGGTTTCTAAACTGAAGGCTCCAGAATCAATTTTGTGGTAACTGGTTAGATGTGACCAGCTTACAAACTCAGCATGGGTGTCAGGAAGCAAATTCAAGTCGCACCATTACCGTTTTTAAATATCAGGGGTGAGGAGAGGCTCCTGGTTGGGCAAGTCACAGGACAGAGCAGAGATTAATAATTTGACTTGTTTTCATCTCCGGGTGACAAACAGGTACACAGCAGGTCATGGCTGGTGGTGCAAAATGACGCTGAAGCTCACAGCTTGCAGGGGAAGATTTGTCACTCCTGGAGCGAGGACAGTGCCCACAGCTCTGCTGGGTGAGACTGGCTTGGCTGGAGATGCCAATTCCTCCCGTGTCTGAGAGCTCCACTCTTCTGGTGGCTGTGCTAAGGGCAGCCCCAGCCTGCGCCAGCTCCCCTGGGTCTGCCCAGAGAGGGGCAGGACAGAGGATATGAGCTTCCTGGAAGGCTTGGCAAGAACTTGTCCTTGGTGGCCAGAGGCTTCTGCCCCAGTGGTGACCAGGGGAACCCCACATGGATCCTCCACTGCAAACAAATTTTCCACTTCTCTGAGTGGTGAAGTAGCACCAGCTTCATTCACACTCTGGAGTCAAAGCATCAACTCAGCAGCTCCATTTTCATCCATAACCTCCTAAGAGAAAGCATACTTGGGAATTTGCTTCAGCTGTGACAAGGATCCAGAAGTGAGACTCAGCATTCAGAAYCAAGACCAAGGAGTTCCAGAGGTTTACTCTGATTTGACACACCAGATACTAACTTCATGTGGAACCACAACAGATTCCAGCATCCCCACATCCTGATATCCTTCTTTGAAGTAAACTGGCCCTATTAGGTGCTGTGGTGCTCAAACCAGCAGGTACCAAGTGCTGCTGCAACAAGTAACATGTAGGTGTAAGAGAGGGAGAATAGGTAAACTGAACAGTTACACAAATTTAAAACTCGAAGGCACACACCTAAACTGTTCCAAAACAATCTTCCTTGGATTCAGGCATGCCTATAATTATGTTCCTCCCACCTCTGAGCACTCATAAAAGTTCTGGGCCACTCCCCATTGCCAGCCAAGGCRGTGATGGATGGGGACTGTTCCTTGTCCCCTGACTGGTGCTAGGCAGAAAAAGACAGGCTCTGCTCTACCAAAAACCTCCCTCTTCCAGAAATGCCAACTCCTGTGTCCTCCTGCCTGAGAGAAAATCAGTGTGAGAGTCGGGAGAGGATGGGTAGGTGCTCATTCTCAAGGAACCAACTGGAAACCCAAGGAATCGGAGAAGAAAAAGACTGCTGCATGACTATTTCTTATTAGTTGACGTTCAGACAAAAAAAGTCAGGCACTGTCAAGCATGAAATCTTGTTGGGACAATAGAGATGGAATTGCTGCTGCTGACAGCAATGTTTACAAGGGCATGATGCGTTGATGCTGCACAGCATGAAACCAGCAGCCCCATCTAGCTCTGTGAATTGTAACAAGAGGCAAAATATCCCATTTGGGACAGATCGGAGTTGTACCACCAAAAGCAACCTCTCAGGTGTAAAATCCATTACAGGTGGATGGAAGGAAATGCAGAGGAGCCCACTGTCTCTTATACACATCTAGATGTGTATAAGAGACAGGTAAAATCCATTACAGGTGGATGGAAGGAAATGCAGAGGAGCCCAGCTGGCACAGCAGGAGGCTCCTGAGTGCTCTCCAGCCAAAGCACATAGCAAACATTGTCTCTGAGAGATGACTTGCCTGTGGGCTTGAGGGCTTCCCATCACCTCCAGCCAAGAAAAGGTGGAAAAAAGGGAGCAGGACTGTGCTCCTCACACTGTAGGCTCTGACATCCAGCCAGAAGGTATTGCTTAAGTATTTCCAGGCAACACGCAAGATACTGGACTATCTGCCTGCCTTGAGGCACTCTGAGACCTGTTACCAGACTGCTGAGAAACCAGTACCACTTCTGAAAGGTCTGAGCTTTTTAAAAGCCTCCACCACCAAATCTGTCTAACTCAAAGGAYCTGTATACAGGGCAGTGTGGCAGCTGAGTCCAACAAGCCCTAAAACTGCTAATTTGGACACCTTCCAAAGAATAGTCTGACAGTCAAATATCCCAGGGACAGCAGGTGCAAAAATTGCATTGCAGGGAAAGTGAAAACAGAAGGAGTACCTTGACTGCCATGTTCAACAATAATTGTTCAGAATTATAAGGGGGGAGGCTGAAYCCTGTTTAGCCAATATAAGACATTTTGCTGTCTTCACCTGGAATGCTCAGCCACCAGGTAGCCTTTGATGTGCACACTCGTGCATCAGCTGCTCACAGCTTCTCCCTTAGGGTTGTGCTTCTCTGTCTCCTGAAGCASTGAAATGCAAAAGGAGGATATGTATCCTGGCCATTAGATGCAGCAGCGTGGGGGTGAGCAGTGCCCACTCCAGCAGAGCTCTGTGACAGCTCATCAGGCAAACCCAGCAGCCCAGCAGTTACTGCAGCATCAAAGGGAAATGAGGCTCTGCTCTGCGAGATGGCCACCACTCAACCAAAGCTGTCTTACAGAGGTTTCCTCACTGTAAGTTTGCTTTCTTCATATTTTGTTGACTAAKAGTTGATGTGAATCATGTAAAGCAGCTGAAAGAAGCACCTTGTGATGGCATCYTTCCCACAAAAGCAGCATCCTACAGACCTTGTCTGCTCTGCTAATCAGCGTCTCTCAAGTCCTGATCTAGAGGAAGGTGTCCTGCCCATAGCAGGGGGGTCAGACTAGATGGCCTTTAGAGYTGGCCTTCCAAACCAAACCATTCTGTGATTCTATCATTCCAGGTCCTATGAGGGACATATTTTCCCTGCCTCTGTGACATTTTGTGAGATGTCAGAGAACCATAGTGACCGGCTACACAAAGTTTCTAAACAAATAAGGTGCTGAMGGTGGATGCACATCCCTACTCAGTCTGCAACCAAAGAAAACCAGAGAGCAGCTGATGCAGTCTYCAGATGTTTCACTGTAGCCAGCACCCCGCTACAGAGCTACAGGTAAGCAGTTTTATGAAGATGGAGTGTCCATGTGATCAGAAAACCATCACATTTCACTGATGTTGGTACCTGACAGAATTTCAATACCTGACCTCCACTGTAGACATCCTTTTTGCCATGCTCAAATCAGCCAGATCAGTGCCCAGCTGATAGGAGATTTTAACTGGATTTCCTTTCAATATAAGACATCTCAGCCAAGAATCCTTGGTTCCTAACCTCCAGCTGCAATATGGATCTGCAGGAGCAAAGGATAATCAGTCTCCAGCTAGAGCCATTACTTTACAGGAATTATCATACGTATATATTGACAAATATCTCTTAGCTGAATCTCAGATGAGATAAAACATTGGCAAGCTCCACACTCACATCTCACAGTCATCTGAAGAGAAGACATTGTTTGCTTTCAGAGGACCAACTGCTCTTTGCATCTCTGAAGTGATGGGCACCATCATGTGGACACTCACTGCTCTGGAAGGAACAGCCCACAAGACCAGGGAAGAAGTTGAGGAGGCACCTCCCTAGCCAAGGCTCATGAAGAAAATGGAGAAAACAAAGGCCACGGCTCTGAAACTAAATCCTAGCTCAGGAAAGTTGCTCCAGCATTACAGGTGGAGTGCAGTGGCATGAGTGCACTCCTGTCATGGCAGGAGTACAGAGAAACAGACCTCAGACCACTTGGGGCAGACTGCACAGAAGCACACACAAAACACAAAGGGTCTAGCTGAGTATCTAATTGAGTACCAGGTGCAGTTGAAGGTTCCTGCCCYTGGCAGGGGGCTGGAACGAGGTGTCCCCTGAGGGTCCTTCCCACTCAAACTAGTCCATGATTCTGTGKTTTCATGGACATGAAATGGGGAAATAAGCTGAAATCACTCTTGTTGTGGAAGTTCAGCAAAACACCAGTGCAATACATCATCCAGCAGACACTCATAAGTCCTACTGGAGCAGGTAGGGACACCCATCRCTAGATTTCCCCAATTTGGACTTCCTTTTCCATCTGTAAAGTCTTCTCAAGTAAAAAAAAAAAGAATAAAAAGAGGGATTTMMCTTTTTTCAGCACATCTGGGTGCACCTAAAATACATTTTTGGTGCTGCTGCTGATGGCTGTTGCTGCTGTGCCTGAGCTGCTGGATGCCTGGAGCCCCAGAGAGCCACTGGGCAGGCACAGGCTGCCTGTGCCTCAGGAGGTGCAGGCCATGCACACAGCCTGAGCACCGGGGCTGATGGCACATTCCTGTGCCCTGCACATGCTTCAGCCACTGGGTGACTGCTGAGAAGCACATCCTCCCCTGTGCCCATCTTCATCTATCTTCACATCTTCCCCTGTGCCCATCTTCATCTATCTTCACATCTTCCCCTGTGCCCATCTTCATCTATCTTCACATCTTCCCCTGTGCCCATCTGCTGTCCCATGGCAGAGCAAGCCCTGCCCCGAGGTTTGTGCTTCAGCAAGGAAACCACCACCTCCTGTAAGTGCCACAGCTCTCCCTGAGCTCTGCCATGCCCATCACTGTGCCATGACAAACTCCTCAAGGGGCTCTTCTCAAGGGCTGGCACACCCAGGAAACACAGACAGCCTGCAGGTATGAATCCAGTACTCCTGCAGACTCGGTGTGTCCAGCTATTTATGTAATTAGCTGAAACCTACACCAAGGGACTGCAAAATGCAGGCACCAAGCCTGATGCAGATAATCCCCAGTGGGACTACTCTGCAAATACCAGGAGAGGGCAAAATGGGCAGGATTCAATCAACACTGCACAGCCACCTCTAGCAATGCAAACCCTCCATGCAAAGAACACACACAAAGGATGTGCCAGACAAAAACAGACCTGGAGAGAGCTGCCAGTCTCAGGACACGTCCCGTTTCTGCCTCTCTCTGCTTTTGCTCTGAATGCTCACGGGGAACTTCACAACCGGCAACAACGGCAATTACAGCTTACAATATTAACTCCAGAGCTTCCCAAAGCACCAACACAAAGTGGTTTTCCACTATCATRCAGGATTTCATGAGGCTCTCATTTCAGTCAAGGAAATAATTCTGATTTTAAAATCCCAGTAAGCTTGAATTGCTTGAAGCAGCTGCGACAGCAGCGAACCTCAGTCCCTACATGACAATCGTGGTACTGGGGCTGCACTCTGTGGGAAGGCAGCTGGCCTGACACTGCCTGCAGAACTCTCTACTTCTTCCCTAGGGGCAGAAGCACACTTGGGGGTGTAGGGAGACCCTGGCCTAGCCACATCCTCACCCTGGTGGTCACCCCACCTTACAGATGGAACAAGGCAATGGAAAACCCATTAGTGCTTTGGGCACAGAGAAAGCCTGACACAGAAATACARGATGCTTGGAGAGCTCTTGATATGACAGCGTTGCCAAATCATTTACCTGATGCTCTGGGGTCAGACCTTTTGTGTAGGAATAYTGCCCTGCCTCTTTCCAACCAGCACCTGTGACTGGCCAAATCTCTCTTCCAGGGTAAATGAGGCTGAGACTCTGCAGCTCCTCTAAGCTCCCCTCGTCCCAAACACGTTTGAAAATCAAGCATTTGTTTTAACAGTGCAGGTGTATGCTGACCCAAGAGACACTGATGTACAGACAGGGAAAAAGGGGAAAATCCAGCATCACACATCATGATCTGGAGTGTGTGACCCTCCTCTCACAGAAGCACCTTGTTCAAGAGTGGCACATGAAGGAAACCAACCACCAAAGAGCCAAACAATCCAAACAATCTTTTCTTGATTTTGTTCTTCAGACCTCTCAGAAACCCCTGCCATAATTTAAAAAATAGAGRACTAATTGTGAAAGTTTTTGAGTAATATAATTTACCCATTGTAAGGCAAAACTTTTGTCACCTCACTGTTTATATAAGTAKTTGTGGCAGATGCATTAGAGACACACAGATACATGCTCTGTACAGGKACATAGGTACATACATGCATTGTGACTGCACCTCAGCATTTCCTCCTCTCTGGAGTCTACTGATTCCTTGATAACTCAGAATTATTCATCTRGCTCATGACTTTTCTACTTATTTTATATTAGCATTTATAACAAACAGCCATCAAAACCGACAAGTCCTGCTTTTCCACAAAACTGCTTCTTCTTTCAAAAATGCATTCCTATGAAAGAATCCTGGCCAGCCCCAGCACTGGCACCATCAGGATGATCTGACAAGTCACCTACCCCTAAACTGATTTTCAGCTAAATTTATATGAAGAGGTTGTTCCTTGAAAAGCATCTAGCAGTTGACAGCTCCTGATGAGAACAGCTGGAGCTACAGCAGGGCTGTAAGGAGTGGTGGAAGTCTGGGCTTTTCATTAACACAGCTCTGAGAAAATCCCTGCTCCACTGAAGCCAGTCGCACACTGGCAGGGCTTCACCCCAGAGCCAGAGGAGAGCTCTCCAGAAAACAGGGGCCCCGGGGACCGCATTAGGAGAGAAGTGACAAACATGCTTGATGRGCACAGCAGACAGCTGGTAACCTGCGTGCTCAGAGAGGGCAGCTGTGCTGGCAGGCAGCGCTCCTGTGCTGAGCTGTGAGCAGGTGAGGCCGGGGCAGGGCCGGCCCATCCCTCAGACCCCTCAGYCACAGGCACGGGGACACCCTCGCCTGCAAACAGCTGCCCAGCAGGCACGGCCCTCCAGCCGGCCCTGGCCATGAGCACAGGGCTCCCACAGGGGCCATCAGCTGGCAGCAGAGCCCCCAGCTCAGGGATGCACAGAGCTCAGGCAAGCCCCCTGTCCAGAGCCCTGAGCTCAGGGATGGAGGCAAACCCCCTGTCCAGGGGCCATGAGCTCAGGGATGCAGGCAAACCCCCTGTCCAGAGGCCCCGAGCTCAGGGATGCAGGCAAGCCCCCTGTCCAGAGCCCTGAGCTCAGGGATGGAGGCAAACCCCTGTCCAGGGGCCATGAACTGGCAGCAGAGCCCTGAGCTCAGGGATGCACAGAGCTCAGGCAAGCCCCTGTCCAGAGCCCCCAGCTCAGGGATGCACAGAACTCAGGCAAGCCCCATATCCAGGGGCCTTGAGCTCAGGGATGGAGGCAAACCCCTGTCCAGGGGCCATGAACTGGCAGCAGAGCCCCCAGCTCAGGGATGCACAGAGCTCAGGCAAGCCCCTGTCCAGAGGCCCTGACCTCAGGGATGCAGGCAAACCCCATGTCCAGGGGCCATGAACTGGCAGCAGAGCCCCGAGCTCAGGGATGCAGGCAAATACCCTGTCCAGAGCCCTGAGCTCAGGGATGCACAGAGCCCAGGCAAACCCCTGTCCAGGGGCCATGAACTGGCAGCTCAGGGATGCACAGAGCCCAGGCAAACCCCCTGTCCAGAGCCCTGAGCTCAGGGATGGAGGCAAACCCCTGTCCAGCGGCCATGAACTGGCAGCAGAGCCCCCAGCTCAGGGATGCAGGCAAATACCCTGTCCAGAGCCCTGAGCTCAGGGATGGAGGCAAACCCCGTATCCAGGGGCCATGAGCTCAGGGATGCACAGAGCTCAGGCAAACTCCCTGTCCAGAGGCCTTGAGCTCAGGGATGCAGGCAAACCCCATATCCAGAGGCCATGAGCTGGCAGCAGAGCCCCCAGCTCAGGGATGCACAGAGCTCAGGCAAACCCCATATCCAGAGGCCATGAGCTCAGGGATGCAGGCAAGCCCTGTATCCAGGGGCCATGAGCTCAGGGATGCACAGAGCCCAGGCAAACCCCCTGTCCAGGGACCATGAGCTGGCAGGAGAGCCCCCAGCTCAGGGATGCACAGAGCCCAGGCAAACCCCCTGTCCAGGGGCCCTGAGCTCAGGGATGGAGGCAAACCCCATGTCCAGAGCCCTGAGCTCAGGGATGCAGGCAAGCCCCCTGTCCAGAGCCCTGAGCTCAGGGATGCAGGCAAACCCCATGTCCAGGGGCCATGAACTGGCAGCAGAGCCCCCAGCTCAGGGATGCACAGAGCTCAGGCAAACCCCCTGTCCAGAGGCCCTGACCTCAGGGATGCAGGCAAGCCCCCTGTCCAGAGGCCCTGAGCTGGCAGCTCAGGGATGCACAGAGCTCAGGCAAACCCCTGTCCAGAGGCCCTGACCTCAGGGATGCAGGCAAGCCCCCTGTCCAGAGGCCATGAACTGGCAGCTCAGGGATGCACAGAGCCCAGGCAAACCCCCTGTCCAGCCTGCCAGGGCGTCCCAGGGAAGCTGGTACCCACCCTGACAGTGAAATGGGGAATGCTCCCCTGTCTGACAYAACTGAAGGTTGCACGGGGAGGATCTCAGCCCACAGGCTCCATCACTGGGCTTGGCAGAGCCTGGAATTTCCCTCCCAGAATTCTGTCCTGCCTGAGCACAGCTCAGGCAAACACTTTGCTCTCAAACATGAGAACAGCTCCATTTGGAGGCTGAAATGGCTTTTTGCTTCATTTCTGTGAATTTAGACATGCAGAACTTTCTCAGAAACTGAGGCTACATTATTTTAATGRTGCTATTGTGGAAATCTGAGCTGACCTATATTTATTTTTTTCCCTAGAATTTCATGAGGAATGAAATTTCAAGGAGAAATCCTGTGCCAGCTGAGCTGCTCCTGTTAATGTCTGGGATGGCTGGATCAGCATCACTGAGCCCCCAGATGCAGGGTGGTTCTTGGAACACTCAAGGGCTTAATTCTTGAATTAAACTCCTCCCCAAGCACCTACGTGTGACATCACTGCTGSTGTCAAATCAGCATGGCCAGAGCCTGCTGCCATGTCAGCACACTCAGGATGGACCATGTAAGGTACACTAAAGGCAAATGCAAAAACTGAAAGAAAACTACAAGTGTTCTCAGAAATTATGTCCAAGAACTGAAAAATGAGCTGCCAACTAAATATTAAAAATTAAATAAAACTTCCCCCAAAAGTAGATCYCTTTGGATATAGCATAGATGAAGCCATCAATGCAATGTAATAGCAAAGCCCACATGAAACTATTTAAAATTATGTCAGTGTCTGTGTGGTGAGGGAAAACCATTTCTTCTGAAGAGATAAAGAAATAATGGGACAAATAGCCCAAGCCACTGTGCAGCCCCAGGAATGGAACCCTGAATGCAAAGGACAGTCTCCATCAGCAGGAGAAATTCAGATCAGTACTTGCCAGCCCTGCCAAACCTCATACCCTCCAGAAGCTTCACCTCACTGTAGTCCCTGCACTCATTCCTTGGGGTAAAGACAGCTCCAGTGGGTAAGTGCTGCTGAAGTGGGGCCAGAAGTCATTGAAGGGAACTCCAGCACTTCCTGAGGACTCTGGAGGGTGTTTCTTTCTCTTTCACCTCTGTGTGGGCTTGGACGTCTCCCCTTGTTTAACCTGATTGCAGAACAGAGTGAGTTTTTTGATTTTTATGTATTTTCCCACTGCCTCTTTTCAGCTATTGCAGCGGGACCTTTGCACCCCAGGTGCTCCACGTGGGCATCTCCCCAGTGTGCCACAGAGCCTGGAGGCCTGCTCAGCCCCTTCCCACTCCCTTGGGAAGTCTCTCCATGTGTCCCTTCCTACTCACCACTGCCCAGACTGACTCCTAARTCTTTTGATGTAATAAACCTGAAGTTTATATTGGCAGGGGATTTTTTTCTCTCCATAACCTCCTGCATTTTTCCCCTCAGGGTTTGTCTGCTTTTAACCGTTTCCCTTGCAGTTAAGATCCCCAAAGGGTTCAGTCCTTTGCACATCACTTGCATGGTGCAGAAGACCCCAGGAAAGTTCTGGGCAGGATACCATCAGTCCCCAACACCARCAGGCTCTGGTCACTGTCTGAAGTGAGCTGAATAACAGGGACTTGTGTCAGCACTGGACCTCATCAGTGGCTAATTTGTGCACTGAACTCCATCACCTGCTGATGCTGAGTGTGGGCAGGCAGTACAAACACCTCTGTGGCTCTGTCACCATCCATACCCCTAGGCCAGCACCATAACCCCTCATTCAGCAAGGCCCCCCTGATGGGGATGCCCCAGCACCCTGAGTCAAAAATGCCTAAACCAACCCAAGAAACCACAAACAATAATAAATCTTGGGTGGGTAGAGAGCCCACCCGTTCTCAGGYGGGGCCAGGGCTTTTACAGCAGAGCAGATGGTCACTAGAGGTGTCCTGGGATAAGCAGGGAGCACAGAGAGGCAGCACGGACTGCCAGGGAGAGGGGTGTCTGAGTGGGCACAGGAGCCCTGCCTTCCAGCCCTCAGAGACCAACAGTTCTGGCATTTGAACAAGTACTAATTCTATCACCAGGGCACCCACAGTAAGATCTACTTTACCTCTATGAAAATTTGAAAGCCATAGCTGAAAAGGGACATTTACACACTCCTGACTAACTTCATGGCTGGCAGGGCTCTCCTCATAGCCCTGGGCCCTCCAGGGAGCTGCAGGCTGGCACAGCTCTCAGCACTCAGGGCTGTGCCACGGCACAGAGCTCCGTGATGAGGCGGGACAGGACAGGACACTGGGGCCACGAGGGCAGAACAGACACACGTTTGTGTCCACCAAAAGGAGGGGGAGCAGCAGAATGCCCCCAAACATGGTCCACATACACCCACTGCAATTCACGGCACAACTGCAGGCAGGCACAGGAGGTGTGGATGTCACACCTGACTGTTCTGGGAAAAGCTTAGCACCAGCTGTGGTTCTGGTGTTCCACTGTTAAAGTGGACTTCAGACAAAAGCAGAAAAAATACTTTACAAGCTTACTTTTACAAAAAAAATACTTTCCAGGAGCCTCCTAGAGTTGATACCTCGGCACATTGTCCTTGACKACAAGAGGAGATGACAGAAGAACCCGGCAGCACTTACTCCATGTTAGGCTCTCTTTGGAGGCCACTGGCCCTCTCATGCAGTCTCCAAGACATTTGTGCTCACAGCCCTCCAAACCTCTGCCTAGCTGTGAGTGTATTTTCTTATTCCTGTCCCGCTGGGAAAACACAGCTCATGGGCTCTCTGATGGAGGAAAGACACAAAGTACAGAAACACTCACTGGTGTGAGTGGTGTGCTTCACTTCTCTCTGCCTCTCTGTCACTGACCTGTCACTGACCTGGTGAGCTCTTGCCCACCTTTGTCACTGCCAAGCACTTCTCCAGCTGCTCTCCACAGTGGCCGTGGTGCTGTGTCATTGGAAATATCCCTGTATTACATCCCATATCAGCTTCCATGCACTGGCCAGCCCTGCTTGGAACCCAGACATGCCTAACCCAGGGCATCCCTTCCTGAAAACACAGTGACTGCAGAATGGGGTGGGTCTGCAATGTCTTACAGACATTGTGTGTAATCCTCCGTGTGCAATCCACCATCGTGTGCAATCCTTCTCATTTCCCTCTCATTTCRGTTAGTGTCCCAGCCCCTCTTGGAGCCCTATTCGCTCAGACAGAAGGCTGTGACCCAAACACCTGGGAGCACACCATATCTGTGATTAAAGGCATTTCTCAAAGAGTTCAGGCAAGGGAAGAAAGCACCAGCACTTACATCATCACACCAGACGCTGGCAGCAATGTCAGATTATAGCTGGTGAGAATGGAAACAAAACAAAACAACCKGTACAAGTGGAAGTTTCCTGCCACGCTGCTTTCAATTCCCCAAACTCCTCCACTGCTGGGAAGTCTCTGTTAAGACTGAATGTTAGATTCTCTGCAGCTCTTTGCTGCACGTATCTAAACCTGCCTAACGTCTCCTGCAGCAAGGAGCAGACACTTGCACCTTGTGTGGCACTTTGTTGAGGATGTCCTGSTGACTTTGGGCAGACCAGGCCTCAGACAGTTTGCTTATGGTCGCACAGAGCCTTTTGAATCAGCTGCATCTACAAAAGGGAAGCACACAGCCCAGCTGGTCTGGCACAGCCCACYTCCTTGAGGGGAAACAGGTTCCCCTGCATGGCTGCACTGAGCTGAGCAGTGAGGGSCCCTCTGTGCCACCCCCTGCATTACCTGGCTGGCTGAAAGGTGCCAGCTTGCACACTGCAGCATTGTGCCAGGGCAGTGATAGCCCTGGAGTGGGATTTTGGGGTTTTGTTTCTTTTTTTTCCATGAGCTGGACTTTGGTGATCCTTGTGGGTCCCTTTCAGCTCAGGGTATTTATTCTATGATTTTAGCCACAGCAGGATGGGCCACATGACATTGTGCCCATTGTCAGTCTCTATTTTAATAGCCTACAGGTAATGTTAGGGGCATGACAGAGCCCTGGACTTCCAGAGAAACTGCTGCATGCAAACAGATTTCAGACCGACTTAGCTGCTGTTAATGTTCACCTGCTGCCCCTATTACCTGTTGGTATTGAGGGTTTCTGCACATTTCTGTGTCAGAAGTGAAGCACAAGCACACTTCTGGCAGGTCAGGCACTCCTACCCCGACACAACCTGAAGCAATTGCTCCAAAAAAGCATTATTGCCCTGRGGGAAACAGTGCTTTGCATAAAGCCAGGAGGAGCCAGAAGAGTGGAGATTCTTGTAAGTGCTCCAGCTCTGCTCACAAGCCCAGCAGCAGCCAGTCTCATCTCTCTGCAAGAGCACAGGACCAAGATTGTTCCTCCAGCCCCAGGCCAGCCCTGAGAGCATCCCCAGCTGCAGCAGGGCACAGACAGCAGCTGCCCACCCCGAAGGCAGAATTTGTGCCCAGGCCGAGCAGCTCAGGCCCTGTGGCACAGCACGCAGGGCGCTCTGCACAGGTGCAGCACCACCACACCCAGCAGGCAGGTGCCAGCACCACCCCACGTCCTCCCCTTGCTGTGAGCACTCCTGGCAAGGGCCAGCAGGCACAGCACGGCTCCCACAGAGCACGGGCTCCCCGAGGTGCCAGAGTCCTTTGGTGGAGGGGRGTCACTGTCCCCCTGAGGCAGGCCCAGCACACCAGGGGATCCAGGTGYGAAGCACATCCCGTGCCTCAGGCCTGCATTCTTGCTGCAGCATCCCTCTCAGCTGGCCACAGCAATTGTTGTGCTTGCTCTTGGGCA
The DNA here is from genome assembly GCA_002167245.1 of Sporophila hypoxantha. Classification (NCBI taxonomy): domain Eukaryota; kingdom Metazoa; phylum Chordata; class Aves; order Passeriformes; family Thraupidae; genus Sporophila; species Sporophila hypoxantha. Next base: position 313,011 of record NDFG01000176.1, read on the forward strand.
TGAGCTCTTCTGGCACCTCTTCCACCCCTGCACAGCTCTGCAGGATGGAGACCAGGGCTATCAAAGGGAGGAGGGGAGGGAGAAGGAGGGTTGAGCCCTGCCTGGCCCTTCTTCCCCCATCATCCTCAGTGAATCCCCCAGAGCACTTATGGCCCAGCAACCTCTCCTGTCCCCAAAACAGGTCCTGACCCCTGTCTCCTATGCACCTGTGTCTTTTGCTCTTTCCTCAGTGCTCGACAAGGATTGTTTAGCCCCACTTGAGAAAGCTCTGACTGTCAGACAGGAGATGCTGAGCACTTCCCAAAACGWGTCAGGTGTCCATCCTGAAATCAGCACTGCTCACCCAAGCAGCTGCTGCTGGGGCAGTGAAACCAGCCCTACACACAGGCTGGCTGTCAGCACTGGATGGAGCCCTCAGCTTGCTCTGACCAGGGGTCCTGCTGCCCTAAAACAGACCCTGCTGAGAGCAGGCACCCCGTCACGGTCACTCTGTGCACTCCTGCTGCCCACCTGCACCTGTACAGCCCTCCCTGAGGTGCAGGGCTGGGCAAACCTGCCAGCCCTGCCCCTGAGGAGGCAATCTGCAGGCAGAGCAGCAAGGAGGCTGCCCGGCATCCCCTGGCTGAGGCTGCAGCAGCTGCCTTGTCTCACTGCAGGACAGCCTGCTCCTCGTGCCAGTCTGCAGTAGCACGTCCTTTAACCAAAAGTGAAAGCAACCGATCCCCCACCAAGGCACATCTGCTCCAAGTCCCTGTTACAACAGGGGAAAAAATGACACCTTCAGCTATAAAAACCAATAAAGACTGTCTGATTTGGTTTGCCCCTGTTGCTACCCAGCAAGCTCCCCACTGGGTTAAATACTGGTGACATCTGCTAATAAAATGTCACGAGTGAGGAGAACAAAACTGATTACTGAATTACATCAAGTGCTCCGTGCAGCTGGAAGGGCAAGTCCCCTGCACCTCACCCCCAGGCCGAGGGCAGCCAGGACATCTGTYCAGCCCTGCACAGCCAGTGGCTCCAGGAACGTGTGCAGGGAGGCAGAGCAGCAGGCACTCACCTTCCACAGCTGCAGACAAAGGACACAAGGGGCTCTCTGGGGACAGAGCCTCCCCAGAGTCAGGAAATGGCTAAATTAGCTCYGCCACCTGGGCACCCACATCCTCATACAGGCCAAAATCAGGTGGCATGCTTCTCCTCCTAATATCAGAGGGATGTGTAGCAGGTACAGAGCCCTGGGACTCCTCCACGAGCACAATGCCCCTACCCAGACCCATCCAGAAGGACCCTGTGGTAAGCAGGACAGGGAGGGTGCTATGGATGCTCCTGGGGCTCCCCCCTAATGGCCAAAGATGTTGGAGTACCTGACTGTGCCTCTCCAAACCTGCAGCCCTGAGCCTATTACAAAAGCAGTTTAAGCAGCCTGCTGAGGACAGCATTACTGTCCAGCCCAGGAGCTCAAACRCCATGACTCATCCTGCCAAACTGGGGCTTGCTTCAGCAATCACAGGCCCATTTCTGAATGTGAGCTGAGAAAAGCTGAGAAGGTTCTCAGCTCTACTTCTGGAACTGCTTTTGCTTTTCAAGGAAACACTTAATCCTTTTCTCTGCAGTTAAAGCAGTGTCTTCTGACAGACACCCAAAAAATGGCTCTGTGGCACAGGAGCCATGTGGTATCAGTACAGACAGCCTGTCTCCTGACCTGGCTGACAAAACAGAAAACTTCTACCCACCTGCTTTAATGCATTTATTTAACTATGCATTTATTTAACTATGCATTTATAACCTGGATTTGGAAAAAAAAAAAGCAGGTGTACAATCACAGAATGAAGTAACAATAGTATATTTAGCAAGAACCTGAGCACAAAGAGCTTTATACTTCCACCATCAAATTACCTGCAGGAGTGAAATTGGCCCCCCAGCCCCTGGCAGTTTTTCTCCCAGTTCAGTAAATCTGGGTCTGCTCTGCAACCTGACCATGTGTTTCCACTAAGGATGCTCGGGCACGAGGCCCTGTTTGTACAGCTCAGGCTGCTGYGTTTAGCTGTGTGTCCCCCGGGGATGGGGGTGGGTTGGGGGTGCCCCTGCAGCCTCAGCCTGCCCCAGCACCCCCTCCAGGAGGGTCTGGGCAGCACGGGCAGGGGGCAGTGCGGGGATCGGGACCTGCRCTGCTCGCAGGGCACTGCTGGACCCGCACCAGCAGCAYYAGCTGAGGAACCTGGGTGCTCCTCYGCAAGAGGCAGGAGGCTGCTTCAGCAGGAAAGGCAGTCACTGCTCCTCCACATGCCCTCTGCATCCTCAGCTGAGAAAGCCCCACTGCAGATCTGGTGTCCCCTCTGCTATACAAATTGTGTCCACAGCCACGGCCTCAGCTTCTCTATGTAGGTCCTTCCTAAATGAAAGTTATGCTTTAAAACTAAAGGTACTTAAAAAAGACACCAGCAGAGAATTTCTCCTCTTGTACCTTCCACTCCACCTCTGGTGCCTTTCTGTCCAAAACATTGTTTTCAGGAGGATGCAGAACAAAACAGGACCATACACTCTGTGGATCTGAGGAGTGTATCAGCAARATCCAACCCCAGCTGGGCTGTGCTTACTCCCACCCTTCAAGACTGACAAAAGTCCTGGGAGAAGCAGCACAGCAGATGTCTGTGCAGGTAATTTTCTGTCACTTTGCAGYTATTTCCTACTTCAGGGAGCCACAGAGTCAACAAAACTGCATCTCTTCCCCTGTTTACCGGCAGGAGGGAAAAGTTCCACAGTGTGGAGGAAGGCCTGGCTCCAAACTGACACACTGCCATAGCTTTCCAAAACCCCTGGAGAAGCCCCTGCTCAGGCCACCGGGTCACTGGGATGGGCCCTGGCTRGTGTGTGACCTTGGCAGAGTCCAAGCTGTGCGGCAGGGGATGTCCAGAGCGCCGTCACAGCACAGAGCCCCAGACCCAGCCCTGCCCAGCCCTGTGCTGTGCTGTGCAGCAGGCACTCCTCACACCCAGCCCCGTGCCGTGCAGCAGGCACTCCTCACACCCAGCCCTGCCCAGCCCTGTGCTGTGCTGTGCAGCACACACTCCCCAGCCCCAGCCCTGTGCCGTGCAGCAGGCACTCCCCAGACCCAGCCCCGTGTGCGCAGCAGGCACTCCCCAGACCCAGCCCTGCCCAGCCCCGTGCTGCACAGCACACACTCCCCAGACCCAGCCCCTGCTACCTTCGTCCCGCTTGCGCTTGTTGCTCTCGCCGCCGGGGGAGGCGATGCCCAGGATGCCGCTGATGGAGTAGGACGAGCCAGCAGAGTCAGTGCTCACAGAGGACACCTGGGTGACTGATCCTGTGGAGGCTGCGAGGCAAGGACAGGCAGTCAGTCACCAGCCCACCCAAAAGCCACCGGCCTCCACGGCGMGAAGGAGGAGGGCTGGGGCTCAGCTGGCCACCGCGGCCCCTGCAGCTCAGCAAGAGCCCTCAGCCACCCCAGCCATGCCCATGCACCCCGGCAGCCGCCACAGCASCCCGGTGCAGGGTGGCAGGAGAGGCATGGCCAGCCCTGGCCCCATCACCAGGGACTGGGTCTGTGTGCGAGGGACAGGAGATGCTTTTCCTCAGCAGTCAGACACCCRGTCTCACACAAGGCTCGGTGGAAAAGCTCATTGCCTGGGACAGCAGAGGCCCTGCAGTGAGACAGCAGCCCAGCAGGGTGGGCAGAGCTTGCTGGGAGCACAGTCCTGCAGAGAGAGGAGCTGCCACAAGAGGGTACCCGGGACAGGACCCGCCTGGGAGCAGGGCACCCTGCACCTGCTGCACTGCGCTGTGTCCTGTCAGACCACGCCACTAGCCTCTGGCCATGGAGACCTTGCACACCTGCAGCTGCCTAGGGATGGGTGGCTGAAAGACCCCGAGGTTCCCAGAAAAATGACCCAAATCCATTTTGCTTTGGAAGAGCCCTCAGAAAAGGGTCCTGTTTGTGTCCAGCAAGGGCAGTCACTCAAGGGCAGTGTGGATGTGGCAGATGGCACAGCAAACACTGCCCTGGTGATGCTGCGGGTGTCCAAGGCTTCACAGGAGCAGGCAGGGGAGCACCACCATCACCTCCATCAGCTTACAGGCTCAGCCTGTCCTGCCATGTCCTAGAAGTCACCACAAACCCCAAGGACAGGATGGGGGGGTTACACGTGTGGGACCACACCAAAGACCCCCAGACAGGGCTCACACGGAGCAAACCCGTGTCAGGAATCCATGCTCCCTCTATCAACTCCAAGCTCCGAGAAAAAAGATTTTTCTTCTCTGTTCTTGACTTTTTCAAGGAGAGAAACACTTAAGCCACCACAGTGAGATAAAGGGAGCTTTTCTTCCCCAAGACTGTTCTGGCATTTTCTGGAGAGAAAGGCTAAGGGCGCAGGGTCAACAGCATGACTCCTCTGACAAACTGAAAGAGGGCAGGCTGCTCTGCACCTCCCCTCCCTTTCTCCCAGTCCCAGCACACCCTTGCCAAGAGAGAAGCAGCAAGCATTTCACCATATCACAGGTGACAACATAAAGGCAGAGAGAAACTAGGGCCCCCACCACTTGCTGTGAAGCAAGGGCTGACCAGTGCCCTGATGGGTTTGATGGAACAGGGACAAGAAGAGCAGCCCTGAGCCCCTCCATCCCTGCTGCATTGCAGCACGGAAACACCCACCCTCCTCACAGAGACAGCCAGGAGAAGGGCTGAGCTGTCTCAGCAGCCTGGGGGTCTCCTCTGGGTCACCCTCCACCAGCATCACCTCCCTCAGGCTGCAGCATCACTGCTCTGAGCCTGAATTAAAAGTTTCAGAAAGTTTTGCTACCTCTTCACTCAAGACTGCAAGTGCACAAAGAACTGTGGAAGGGATGGTTGATAGATGGAAAAAACACATTCAAAACTACTTACTGACTAATGATGCAGAAAATGTTATGAATAAGTATCCCTTTCTTGATTTATTACTTTAATTATCTGACATTCTATAGACCCCTATTAGTGGGGGTTTTTTGGTTTAGATTTCAATTTTCTGTCTCATGGTGAAAGCTATTTATCATAATAATCAGTAAAATTCAAAACCTTTTAGCAGTATTTATAAAATTCATTTACTATGTTCAGCCCTTGGAGAATGACAAAGAAGGCACATTAGCACGTGTGCTGAAGTGTTTTATGCAGAATTATCTGTCCATAAGAATGATTAAAAGTTCTTCAGAATATTTGTAATCCATTATTATTTTTTAATGTATTTTTAAAAAAGTTTTCCTTACCTATGCTGTGACTGGAAGCCGGGACCTGCTGATTGGGTGGCTGCTGCACCTTGGTCCTTATGATCCTGTGAGTGATGGAAAAACATGACCACTTAGCATTAGGCATGCAATGGCAGGAGGCATTAGACACTATTTTTTCAGTGCAGGACACCTACATCAATACAAAAAATGCCTTTCTGCATATGTTTCCCTCCCCGCTCGCTGAAAGACCAAAGTTTGGCAGGCGGAGCCAGGAGCACACCTGTGCCCCCAGCCCCTGCTGTCAGAGCCATCAGGGTGGCATTCCACAGAGCCACAGAATGGTTTGGGTTGGAAGAGACAGCAGCTGACAGCAGGTCACCTGTCCAACCTC